>JABUQX010110798.1:12500-24110 GCA_015478945.1 Trachelipus rathkii | reverse complement strand
TTTGTATATATATAAAAAATAGTGCTGGAAGATAATTTAGACAAATTTAAATATTGGTAATTCTGTAAGAGTCTTCTTACTCAGCATTCTCTTAAAATGAACTCTGGAAACTTGGTATAAGTTTTTTATAATATACATTAAATGAACTGCGCATAATAATGGAGTTCAACAGATTCTAAAAAAATCGATATAGGCTATTTTTAAAAATCAACCGATGTTTTGATATTTTTATAAGCAAATCGGGAACACCCTGTGAATGTGCACTTCTATCAACCAATATTTTTATAAGCAACATTATTCATGGTTTTTATATATCATTTCTTTTTACATTCAAAAAATCAGTAAGGTTATATTAAGTTTGGTTAAGTAGATACAGATTTACTGTGTATAATTAACAAAACTTATCATAACCAAAATTAATGGGTCCTAAACCGAATTTAAACAAAAAATATTTTTTTAGATTAATTAAATTTATATATATTATATGTAAGGGAGATTGGGGAAGGAAGAAATTCAGAAAATTTCCCATGCATGAAAAACTACTTACACAATTGAAAACGATCAAAAGAACAAGAAACCAAGGTGAAACTCAAATTAGGTTTTCAACAGCTGTACTTTTCCAAGGATAGTGATGATGTTGACTGCAACTTCATTAACTCGAGCCGGAGAATATTTGATTTTAATCTACTTGGGGATCCAGTTGGAAGGACTAGAAGTGTCTGTCGACTACCACTTAGAGGTCTAGGTAGTGATTGTTTCTTAATATTTATCGGATTGTAGGGGGATAAATGAAAAGGAGGGAAAACTATAAACTTTAATTTAAGAAGAATATTTGATTATAGTGACTGAGTTACCTCACTTAACGAATTATATAGATGCAGTTTGAAAATAACTAATTTTTGAAAACCTAAATCAGAGAGTTATTAATTTACCCTATCAACTATTCTTTAAGAATGATTCAACTGGTGAAACAAGAACCAGTTAGATTGAGAGAAAGATAACCTGTTCAACAATTATTAAGAAATTGCAGATTAAGGTGAATTATAAGTGGATGAAGGAAATGATAGATATTAAATATTTACTTAGATTATTTTGAGATTTATATTCTAAACTTGTCAGTAAATAATGAAATTCAAGTTAATTAGATTATAATCAGTAATAACCCTAATGGTTTGTTGACTTTTAATAATTTGCTTTGCAAATTAAGCGGAATAAAATGTAAATCTTAGAAAAATTTTTTACACAAATTACTTAGAAATTTATATCCTTCATAATTTTTTGAATATAATAATTAATATTATGATAAAATCATATTTCGATAATATATTATACTTAGTATAAATTCAGATAAGTTATATAAATTATTGCTATAAATATAATCCAGGTTAGAATAAGTCCAAATGTTAGTAACTCTAAATAATAATCGAAAAATAAATATTGAATAAATTTAGAACATTTTCCCCAAATTATGTTATAAAATTATTTTCAGATAATTAGATTATTATTATTTCAATGATTATTATATTTTAATATAGAATTTAGAAAAGCTGTGAATCAACGCGCGTATGTTCAAGAATTACTTATTTATTAAGAGACCAATATTTATGTAAAATTATTAATTATTATTTTTATTTATGTTAAAATATACAAATTTAAATATATTTAACTTTAAATTCTTTTTATAGATAACTTTACAGAATTTTTGGTAATGTAAGTAGATGATGCAATGTGTGTGTGTATGTGTTATTTTATATTGTATGAAAACTGTTAATTACATAATAGTATTATATTTTTGAATATTATATTTGTAAATATAACTTTTATTTGAAGATAATATAAAATTTAATATTTTGTTTATTGATAGAAAATTTTTTAGTAACAGAAAGAATGAAAATGCTTTTAGTTGCAAAACAATTAACTTCGAATAATAATGATAAATTAATTCATTATTAATAATTTAAAAAAATAAATTGGAATTAATAGTAATAAATTAAAATAATATAGTTAAATATACTAAATCAACACACCATCCTATATTCACTAGATTAGTATGGGATGAAGGTTACTGTCACATGGAATACATTGACAGAAAAGTATGTAAGGAAGAAATAATATTTAAACTAACACATAGTCAGAAAAGTAAATAGACACCAGTACTATTTACAAGATACTCCTATAATTTACACTGCTTAAGTGAGATAATCGTTGCAGTCAGAAAATTCCTCAAACCTAGAGGTTAATTAATCACGAGACTTGCGAAATTCGAATATTTCACTCTATCATAGTGCATGAGATATCTTCGAATCAATTGTTGTTTTAATTTATTTAAATAAAATTTATTATAATATAATATATAATAATAATAATAAGTAGGGGATAATTGGCCGGGTGATTAGACATAGTAATATCAGTATACTAATAATAAACAGGGATAAGATTTATACTTCAGTATTATAGGGTTTACTTGTGACGTGAGAAAAAATTATTTTTAAATTCACAAATAAACTGCATGACTATTTGTGAACCAGGCGACTGGGCGTAAAAATGTATATTTTACCAGAATAGATTAACACCCAAATATTTATAATCTACTATTCATGTCAATATAATCGAACGAGACTTAAAAATATGTATTTAAATTATTATTTGACATTATACTAAAAAGAGTAATTACAATTTTGATCATAATTTGTTTTTTCTATTTGTTTTTTTGTCTTTTTTTTAAATTTTCTGACCTTTGCCATACAATTTTAGTTAAGTTTAATTTAAGCTATGATAGTGTGAGGCTTTGTGCATATCTCTGAGGACACGGGACTACTATTGTTTTAGATTTTGTGGTAAGAGATAGAGCTTGTGATATAAATAAAAAGTATAGATTGGTTTGGTAATAAATATATAATTTTTTGCTTACATACTATTATTGTTAAATATTTAAAAGAACGAATTCCTTTACAAATATAATTAATGATTTATTATAGTTACAATAAATAATTTAATTAAATACAATATAATAATATTCATTTAATATCATAATATATATTTTTAAGATAAGATATAAATTATAATATTTATGTTTTTCCTCTGCAAAAGGATAAATCGGAAATTTATAACAATCCCTGAAAAGGAACTGTTCTATTACTTCAACTGTAAGCTGATTTAGTTTATTTATTTTTTCTGGAGGTTTGCAATGTTATTATATTATAAATAACTAATTTGGATAATAATTATTTTTTATAACATTTATGGGTGCTGGGGTAAAATATTGTAATTGGACATTTATATTATCTGTGACATTTTCTGGGAACATTAATTAAAACATCTTGAGTAGATAAGTGCAAAAGAACTTATTCATAATTTCATAAAACTACTTGAGCATGACTGTTTGTTTTTTTATTGTAAATGAAATAACTTATATAGAATAAAGAATTAAACTGAACAAAGTTTCTAATAACATATTATACTTTCAGGAAGTAGTCAAATACCGAGGAATACTTATAGAGCGCTAAGTTACACGAAATCTATTGTGCAAACGTCAGAGGTAGCTGATGATAGCTGAAACGTCTAATATTAAAATTTGAAACAATTCTGAGGCAAGCTTACCGCGACAGAAATATATTTCTTGAATAATACATCTACTCACACTAGTAGCTACCTAGGAGGTCAGCGTATAAATAACTCAAAAAGTAGATAGGTTTTTGTAGAAACTGTCGTAAATACTCAGAATAGACATAGAAAATTAAAATGAGCTAAATATCGGCAGCCGTCAGTTGCTAGCCGACAGCTGGATTTAGAAGTAAAAATAAGGGTTCGATAAATAATCATTTTAGCGCCTTCGCAGTCATCTTATATTTTAAGAGCTGAAATTGAAAAGCCTAAACAAGTCCTATCCGGAAGAAGGAAGCAAGCAATTTTCCTCAAATATAGTACAGTGATATTAAATAAAAATAAATCAAAAATATGCAAGTGCTTATATAGTAGATTTCCTAATTTTTCGAAGTTTCTGGTTGAACCAGAACAAATCGTACATTTCGGATTATTACATAAAGCTCCGTATAAATTTTATACATTAACCGAACAGACGTCTTAAAGTCCAGAAGGAAACTCCAAAAGGCACTAAGGTCAAGATTTCAGATGCATATCTATGTTAGTAAATAGGTCAAGTTCAGATTCTCATTGTGATAATCTATATTCCATATAAGTTAAATTTTACAGTACGGTAGTTGGGATTACAAGAGTAATCATACAGTCAAATAATAATAGTATTGCCAAAATATAATATATATATGCGCAAGTAAGTTATATATGTATATATATATATGAATATACTATATTTATATATAAGATATTTATATATAGTATGCGTATTTTAATATTTATGTATGCTAACATTAAATTAGTCTTGCACAAGTACGTTAAAGAAGATATATTGAGGCCATATAAGTTGTGAATCATTTAAAATCTCTCTATTAAGAAAGTATTAGGAAAAACTTTACGCGATTAGAGTAAGAAAATTTACATTTGTTATTTAAATCACACTCAATCATCTGATAAAGTAGAATATATTTCAATCCCTACAAATCTTTTTCTTACTCTAAAATATTAATTAAATAGTAAATAAATACTAACTAATTTTATTGATTTTTTAAATAAATTATAATAAACAAGAATCATAATTGTTAGCTTAAAGAACATAAGTTATCTTACTAATTTAATAAATTCTTGCTTAAAGCACTTTCCATCTACAATTGTAATATTAATAAAATTAATGTAAAAGGTATGTAATCCTATTATCTTAACAGTTATTTATTATATTACAATTTTATGAAAATTTCAGGGTTAGTTAATGATTTATAACCCCACATGTCAGCATAGATGGCGTAATGTAAGTAAATATCCATAAATGATGTGTGTGGACTACTGTGATAACCACAGTAAGTTTGTTGTTTATAACTCTATTTTAATTCACTTGAGACGAGGAGCTTACCCTTTATTAAACAACTTGTATATTCATTTCTATATTACGCTTGATATAATACTTATTGCATTTTATTCAAGAAAATCCTGATCTTAACTTTCTTACTTCGAACCTTATTATATATATTTTATGCTATATATAACTCTCTTCGAACAATATTAATATCATCGCGAATTCCTTTAATAGTATAAATAAGTGAATATAAGTATTTAACATTTGAGTATATAAGTATTACTATTATACTATAAATAATATATTAATGATATATTTTTGAAGCACTTATTCCCTTTAATTATCTTTCCTAATCTAGGAAATAGTAATATATATATAACTAATATTGATAGTAGAATTTTTTTTTTTTGAGTATTATTATTTTTATTCCATTTTATATTTTATTGAGTTTATATTTGTTATTATAGTGTATATATATTATAATAATATATATTATATATTATTATATATATATATATATAATATATATATGATAATAATAAATATAAATATGCTTTTATTTTCTTATTTAAAATTATTATTAATATATGAATGTTATTTACGTATTTAATTTATATATATTATCATATATTTATTGTACATAGTAATAATATATCTGTTGTGTGTAAGTTTTTATATCTATATATATTCATTTTTTGGTGTATACTTAATAGAGACTCAGAGTATTAAAATCTGTAATAACTATATTTAGATAGCGGCTATCTACGTATAAAGTAGTTATCGGTAGATTAATACTTGTACCCAAAGGGTGAATACTACACTGCTTTCTGAAGATCACACCATCTTAGTCCATTTACCGGAGACCGCCGGTAACAGTAACACCCGCAATCATCTCACCTCACTACCCTTACGGCACACGCTACTGTCCTACGCTAGTATAGAAAGAATTAACCTTAATATATGACGGGAAAAGTCTTCAAGCTCACGTACGGTAGATGAACTGAAATTGTGTTACTCAGCATTAAAGTCTAACACGATTTTTACTGATCTCAACTAATATCATTCCTATCTTGACACTGGTGACCCTCGCTACGACCCAACTAGTAATCACAACATACTCCGATACTAAATCGGAGATTGCTCACATAAGTAAATAATGAGACCATTCCAACTTATTCACCATCATGTGAATACATACTTGTTAATAAATTATTACATCATAAGACTAAATATTATGCTCAAGTGAGGGTATTACCATGAGACACCATAAGAACATAAAATATAACTTATGAGACAGCACTTAGAGTATATAATAATATATATAATACGAGTATGGCAAACACTTCTATTTAGCATAAAGAATAAGATGCAGAAGATCAATCAATCAAAATAGCCAGCTCTGGTAATGTCTGATTCATACTTTATCAGAATTAGGAATATAATCTTGACTTTTAGTAACTATAGTGAGACTTCAGAATCCGACATTTTCTCGTGATGTGGTTGTTCGAAGATAGGGTTTTGGTATAATTTCTCGGAAATTTTTTTTCAAGTGTCACACATAAACTAAATTTGAAATAAATAGCGGAGGGCCTAATTATCGATATCACACTTAGCAGCTCGTTTCTTTATTGTTATTTCATATAGTAGAGGTAAAGATAAAGCCTTTGTAGATTCCAACAGATTATCTCTTGTCAAAGACAATCGAATTAAGAGGACTATGAGGTGCAGGGTATTGGATATTAGCGGTATGCAGAGGTTTATAGGTAGAGATATGTTGATGATTAAAGCGTTAAGTCGTGTTGAGGTCTCAAGTACTTGGATTATGAATTTGACGTATAGTCGCTTATAAGTGAAGACTTAAAGTTATAAAGTGTCGTGAAGTAATGGTATTACGTCGAAAAAGTAATGTGAGTAGTCTTGCTGATTTAGAGACGTTAGATAGTTAACAACTTAGTGCAAGATTGAATGTGGCCGATGAACAGCCACCAGCAACTGATTGATGTCCATAAAGTTAAAGCTCGCATTAGCGCGGATATATAACAAAATTACAAATTAAAGATTTGCATAATATTACCAGTTACTGAATATATAATAATGAATATAGAGAGTAGAGTTGACAATTTAGAGGTAGTTAGACCAAATTTAGACCCATGAAGTTCAGGCGCAAGGTACATACAAGAAAGTCAGTTGCACTATTATTGATATGGCCTCAGCCGGAAGATTTTAATGAACCGCAAATTTATAGAAGTAGGAGCAATACTACGATCCTCAATAATGAAAAGCAAAAGGGTATGCACAAGTATAATATCATCAGAACTACAATATCCCTAGAGTATCATTAATATAACTAAAGGAAACCAAAGTTAGGACTTAGGATAAGTAGTAGCATAGTAGGATGTACAGTATAAGATGGCGAAACGTGGGATATTTTTAGACTTATGTTTATATTTATAGCCTTTTTATAACCAAATTCTATAATTGCTCAAAGGGACGACAGGAATTGGTTTCAAACGTAACAATAGAAGATAAAGTGTTTTAAAATATAGTTGTGTGCCTTCACACATGATATTAGATATATCGACAACTTCTACTTGAGAGGGATTTAAACCGTTTATTGTTTTCATGTGTAATTATAATTTTTTAAGATAGGTAAGAGAAGGGGCACGTATTTTAACTGCATCTCTAAGTCACCAGTCCGAGATAGTTACCTTCGCTTTCAGAAAAAATGAGAAGCATAAACAGCGATAAAATCAGTCTAAATTTCGAAATTTTGAGTTTTTATGGCTTCCTCAGGTTTACATAAAGTGTCAGTAATTAGGCAGTAGTAAAAGTTCTTGATAAGGCAGCCTCGAGAACATTGACTTCTTACCTGTAATGATTTACATGAAAGCTAATGTGGTATGTGAGATCCTAGTGATAATCATCTGATTGAAAGTAGCAGTAGTGCACCATCGTTCTCGAGAGATGAATGTATATGTATGGTCTGTTGGATCGCTGAGTGAATGTTGTAGCTTATATACGAATCGAGAGGATACGCTGTGATGGATGATTGTCAGATTACTAAGTCCATTGAACTTAAGGTAAAGGATAGATCATCCATGATGCGGAAAGACATACATATTATTATATATACTATGAGGCGTGAGAGTAATGAAGATCATAAACCGTGAGTTTTATACAGTTCAAGAAATTAATACGACTCGTACGCTGAATAAGTACTTAAGAGGTAATGTATATACAAGAGTTTGTAAAATATATGGACTAAGTAGCGTGAGACTATACGTAACCACAACAGTATGGGAAAGTGCGATCTCATAGAAAATATGCGAAGAAAGCTGTAAACGTTCATTATAGTATTATATATAATTAGGAATTATTAGCTATATACGAAAGCGTGATCATAATAATATTTATGAATAATTGTGTGAAGCCAATAAAAAGGTAGCAGTGTTGCTAAGGATAGCAGAATCATGAAGCTTTTTTTAGAAAGGCAAGGGCGTCGGCCGCATTGTGCACCACGGTAAGACACGCCTCCGCCCAAGTAGTAGAAAACTATATTTTTCGATATAGTGGAAAATAGGATCACGTATCGGGCTGACTGACGGGCTGCGTTTATTTAGCTTTATTTTAGGTCCTATTGGCATTGCGTTTACGACAGGTTTCTTCGTCCAAGCCCCCATGGGTGACTTTCTTTGCATAGTTGTATTGAGTATGTTAAGACAATCATTGCCGCAGCCGGCTCGGATCGAAAGTGGTGCTGTAGAGAAGATATCTCATGCACGGGTATCTTATATAGATATAAATTTTTCGCACCACGAGTGTCTGTCACAACTATGTTACCTGAATAGCGAGTTTTTTAGTTCTATTTATGTAGCTGCCTCTATTATTGATATTAAGAACAAATACATATCACGCTTAATAATCGTATTAGTCATAAAGATACCTGGAGCTCTTTTATAGCACTTACATTTGAAGAGAGTGTGGAGCGAACATTTAAGCTATTGCTTTCTTGTTATAGTTTTAATTTGACTTTAGTCATATAAAAATTTGGAATATTTTTAATAACATAATTAAGTTATGATATAAATTTTTTCTGAAATAAGGGATATTAAAATATAATCTGAAAGTGAGCGATTTAATATCTCTCTAATTAGTGTGTACTCAAACTATGGTTCGTAAAAATGTTATATAACGATTGAATTACATGTACAGTATAATAGTACACTAGCTAATATGGAACCATTTCATATTATAGATTATTGGTCTAATTATATTCGAATAAGTTGTTATGCAGCACAATAGATAATAGGTGATTCGAAGTGATAATATTATTTCATAATTGCGCACATTATGATTTTTAATGTAGTCGAAGACCCTAAACTATAACTTACATAGATAAGTCGATTATATGATAGGAACTATATAAAACGTGCTAAAACACTAAAGATATTCAAGGAGGAAAGTAAGCACGAGGTTAAAACCAGAATTAGGTTGACTTACATAATCGAGTATTCTTCTGTAATTTAGAAGTGTGACTGTAAGAAGATATAATATATACATAAAAGGTATAAACTATCCGTAGGAAAATTGGTGACAACTACGGTGAGATATTTCCATACCAACGATCGAAACATTAATCTGCGAAAACGAAGACATCAGTGAACTAAAAGGGAATTCGAGCTGTGCAAGCTAACGGAAAGAGGAATATATTAAGTACAGATCGAGGACTCGAGAATAAGATAATATCGGTGACCGATGCTCCGATAAAAAGTACTTTAAAAACTATGCCCGTAGCAAACCAGGCGACGACAACCCGAATCCTGCTATGGCAGAGAGGTACAGGAAGAAGTTTTAATCGATATAGAAATAGAAAGAACTGGCAGAGAAATAAATAAGAAAGCGCAGAAATATTGTGAGTCAGAATAATAATATGAGCAGTAAAATATAAAGCGTGGCTGGTGAACCACCAATATAACATAGGTACGACAAGAAACAGCCTAAGGATGAATGCGAAGATTGTAACCGTATTTCCATGTTATAGCAGGGAAAAACACATAGTAATTATACTCCATACCATAATATAGCTCATAATCAAAATGAATCACACTAAATGGTGTTTGATTTTCTTTCGGAGTGTATGGGTTATTATGTTGGATACATTGTGTATATATGGTTTGAATAGTGTGGTAATGGCAAAAAAAAAAAAAAAATTTATAAATTTTTAGTAGTCTCACGAAGTCCCGGGGATCGTTATAGTCGTATTTACAAGATATGATAATTGTACATCCAATTTTGTGAGGGTAAATCTGTTCCCGAAGAAGAATCTAGGAGCCACATCCTGTGAAGAGACTCTGAAAGTGATGTCTCCAATAGTGGCGACAAAACCGCACTCGTATGGAGTGAATCACGTTAAAATGTATGCTTATTTACCCGGGACTTCTGAAGAATTCGCGGCAGATATCGATTGAGGTCAATGTCACAGCGCACTTCCGTCAATTTACGTTTATTGGTGATTACAATTGAGTATTGTTGTCTATCAGCGTACGACTGATTAAATATTGACAGGCTTTGAGGGATGCAATATTATATTAGACAAGATGGAGAATTCCAATACACGATGCCTATGAGGGAGAATGGAGCATAATGATTCAGATTCAATACATGTGATTTGTTCTATTTAAAAATGATTATAGTGAGAATGAGCACAGCGCCCACGAGTTAGATTATGAGGATTTTATAACTTCGTGATAACTCTATGTAAAGACAAATGGAGATTCCTGTTCATTATTATTATTATAATTATTATTTAATATTGATTATTAATATTGCATATTATATTTATGATTATATTATTATTAATATTATTATATATAAATATTTATTTTATATTATTATTATATATTTATTAATAATTATTTTTAATATATTTTTCATTATTAATATATTATTATTATTATTATTATTTAGATATTTTTTTTAGATATTATTATTATTATTATTGCAATATTTTTTATTTATTTTTATTATTAATTATCATTATTTTATTATTTTATTTTTTATAGATATTTTTTTATGAAATGATTTATTCCTACATTACGCAAATCGATAATTATTGTCTGAATTAAATGATGGTTTTGGGCAAGCCGATACTAAAAATATGTGCGTGATTTCATTCGAAAATCTAAGTGAAGAGACAAACTATTACCAACGTTTCTAACTTATAATTTTTTAACATAATAAAAATAAGTTTAATATCCAGTTAATTATTTATAAGTATCTCTTGTTACATGCTACAGGGTTATGACTTGAATACAAATTTCAAAAATTAGGACATCCTTTGAATACCATGGCAAAATCAGCAATTGCAAATATTATTCAAAAAAAAAACAATACTGCACGTCGTCTACTTACATTTACCAGAAAATATTGTTTGGAGGAAAGAGGTATCGTGGTGGTCCAGGAGAACCCGCTGAATGCTGGGTGATAAGGAAAGTTAATGATCGGAATTTATTGGTTAATCAGCTATTTGTAAGAATTTGTTTTTTAACAAGTAAACGCATAAAGGAAGAATCCGATATAATAAATAAAATCATCTGTGCTTCTAAAGTGTAAGTGCAGATTTTTCTACAATACTGTGAGTGAATGCGCAACTATATAGTGAAAGTGATGAAAATTACAAGTGA
>JABUQX010110798.1:0-10000 GCA_015478945.1 Trachelipus rathkii | reverse complement strand
TATATATAATATAATATATATATTATATATATATATATATATATATATACCGTATATTTATATATATATAAATATAATAAAAAAATGTATAAAAAAAAAAAATAATATAAATAATATAAATTTTAAATTCAAAAAGAATAGAATATAAAAATATATTATTAATAAATATATAAATAAATATAATAATATATTAGTAGATGGGAACGATTAAATCGTTAATCGGCAATATTGAGAAAATCAAACAAAAATAGATGTACCTAGATTCAATGAGATGATGAAATTATCTTTTGGAAAAAAAATATACAATTCTGAAAATAATTTATTTATCCGATTCTTATGAAATTTACGAAAAGAAGACAATTAATTTCAAAGTCTGCCTAATATTTCGAAGCACGAATGAGCAGATAATATCAAGATATTGCAAACCAGATGGAATAGCCTGAAAGATATTAAGGATATGCTTATCAAAGAAATAATTTTAGAACAAAAGGACGACTCTCATTTTCATATATGCAAAGATGAATACATTCAAAAACCTAGCATGAAAACCTAGAAACAAATCAATGAGATTAAGTTCTATTGAAAAATTTGACTAAAATCCTTAAAAATTTTTGTTGATTGTACAAATTCTTGAAGCTCACAAGGAAAATTCAAATGAGCATATCGGCAATAACCCAAATAGAAAAAGTGATTTGCAGTTATTTTTTTTTGAAAAGGGATCAGAAAAAAGAACTATATGAAGAATAAGAGAACTTGGTCTACAGTTATCAAGACATGAGGGAAAATTCAGAGTAAAAAATTGAAATTTAGCATTTACTTTAGAACTTGATAAAGAGAAAATCATTAGTGACTTGACAACCAATACTTGATTCCACGCTTGATTAAAACGACATTACTTCAAGGAATGAAAAATATAGCAATAAAAAAAGAATGGAAGAATATTTAATAAGGCAAATGGATGCGCAAAAGATATGTAATGCTTGTTATGAAAGGAAAGAATATAAGAGTGTATCCATTTAAAACTTTTAAATCAATCTTCAGATTCTTCTCATTTATGACACAGATCGTGAATAGCGAAAAGTATGATACCGTGAAAGATAATTAGTTTATAAACTGTCAGTTGAAATCATAGTTTTACACTCTCTAAATTTAAAAAGAAAGACTAATTAAAACAGAGCAAAGAAGACTCATACATAAAGGAGAAAGACACGATTTGTATTGAAAAAAATTAGAAGGATGTATTATTAAAAGATAAGAAATGGCTCAATATTAAAAGCGAAATTTATTAAAAATTCAAGAAAGTACCCGATACAAATAGGAGATAGTAGATATGATAGTAGATAGTAGTTGTGGAGGGAGTGTTTTTATTTATTCACAGATCGTAGAAAATTGTTTATAAAAAGAGAAATAGGTTACTTATATCAGCATTTGGCGTACGAATCACTTGCTAGAGAGAAATATTTAAAGCTCGAGCCACACTTCTTCCAGTATGAGAAGAAGTGAAAGGATACCTCAGCATTGAGAGGATTTAATTATTCTCACTATAAAGAGAGAAATCGATGGAGCACGACAGAAATAACAAGAGAAGGAAGAATGTTAATGGATTTTGCAGATCTAACGATTTAAACGACTAGGTTGCAATTGGAAACTCACACATAATAGATTGCAAGAGGATACTATTTGCCGCCTCCTCACAGCGATCCTCTACATAATTATAAGTAAATTACAGAATGTTCTGATCTTCTAGAACAAAAAAGACAAAAGATTTGGTATAATTGAGTTGAGTAAAGCCTTTTAACCACATCTAACTATCACTCTCTCAGGATCGTCGACTCTCAAATAAATCAAAAGGTAACTAAGAGCTCAGTTATTTCATCTTATCAGAACGAGTAGATACTACTCAGAGTTCTCTATAACATTCACTTCGTATGAGATGTTGATTTTAAAATCATACAGGATTAGTTGATGTGATGCAAGAAACTTTAGTAAAAGAAATAAGGTTGAGGTGCGAGCTCTGAATAAGGCGGAGTAGGCGGAGCTGAGTGATGAGCTCGAGTAGCGGTGAGGTACTGAGTTAATGAGCGGGTAAAAGTAGCAATAGCGGTATAAGTCTAGGTAGACTCACGGTAGAGCTCAGTGAGTAGTGATCTATGGATACGTATACCTCATAATAGAATGAATGAGTAAGTATAGAGGCAGAAAAGGGGATAACACCAAGTAGAGAAGGTTAGGCGGTAGGTAGGACCGGCTCCATAATTACTACGGCGTAGCAAGGTGAGGCTAATAGTAACGGCTCGGACGGCCTAAGCGCAAAAATGAGCAATGGAAACGGCTCGATAAAGTAGATATATACCGTCCCGGTATGTGGCACAACGCTACCTGTACAAATTTAGCACTAGGGAGAGTCACGAAGGAGAATTCAGATCACGAGCATACTCATATATATATAAGTAGAACACAGCGAATAAAAGTACGGTAAGGAATAAAAAAACTCCAGAACTCGAAGAAAATATACTTCAGCATATGACATAAGAGATCGACGAGCTACGAAATAATCCACGACAGAGTAACGGCATACTACTTTACTAGTAAAGTAATCAAACATAATCTCAAAAATACTTATAATCGGACTACGTAGTAAATTAGGCAGTAGTAAAAAGTCATAGGGCATAATAAGTCTAAAGATATATAAAATAATAAGATAACAACGTAACTAAAGAAATAAACTAACACACCCTCAAACTAACCTAGTTACAATAGCTCAAGTACTCAATAAGGCACTAAGATAGAGTAATAATAAAAACATATTAAAAACTATAACATAATCGCTATACGCTATAGACCCCATATGACTATAAATACCTAGAACTCATAGAGTATCTCAGCATAGCATATAAATAATCAAGACTATAAAGATAAAATAAATATAAAAACGTATCAGCACCTAAAATAGAGTATAAGAAAGAATAGGATATTATAATAAAAGATATATATATTAAATAAAAATAATAGAGATAATATATATATAAATATAATAATAAATAAAAGATATATATA
Source organism: Trachelipus rathkii (assembly GCA_015478945.1). Taxonomy (NCBI): domain Eukaryota; kingdom Metazoa; phylum Arthropoda; class Malacostraca; order Isopoda; family Trachelipodidae; genus Trachelipus; species Trachelipus rathkii. The sequence goes on along the minus strand of JABUQX010110798.1, from coordinate 6,943 downwards.
TATTATATTCTTTCTTATCTTTCTTCACCCTTACTTCATCTTATTATGCACCAAGGAATTGGGGTAAGGTGCTCGTACTAAGCATCGGAAAAGAAAGAAGCAAGATAAGGAGTAACGAGACAACGTCGAAAAGGAGAAGGCCGACAGCCTTACCGCCCACCTCGGTCACCCTTATATCATGTGAGCCGCTACAGATCAACAGAACAGAAATAATCCAACCAGAGCATACATCGAGGACCGCGACGGACCACCTCTCCGACTATGGATAAATCGTCAATGTATGTAAGGTTCATCCCATGGCCCATGCGCAAACACAATCGCCCCATACAACCCACCAGCAATTCACTATCCTACACCTAAATGAGCAAACGAATTTCTTACGCCATACATGAACACACAAAAAAATCACAATTTACTCACAATCAGGACATCGATCGAGATAAGTCCACCGAAGACTCAATCCACCTCCTTCCTGAGTCGTAGATATCCACCACGAGCCGAACCAGCTCCGTGTTCCCAACACACTCTCCACTATACATCCGCATATAACCAAACCCGCGGCCAACCGACTATCACTCTGCCTTTCCACATGACCAAACCATCTTCAACATACTTTCAATGGTCTCTGTCTCTCATTTAACCCCTTTCTTCACACAACCACAACCATCATACCACTCACGGCCTTCATCACACACTCACGGTCATTACTAAAAATTTATTCTTAAACACACTAACAAGTGCACGGTGAATATATCCATAACTAGAACGACAAATTGAACTATCATACGATTCATACTCTATATTATCACAGACCACTAGTCTCAACCTACACAACTCACAATAAGACAAGAAGACCCAATATAAATTCAAGCATACACCTCATGTAAGACTCTAGTAACCGCACTCAAAAATCTCTCAGTCCCGTATACATCACCAAAACATTTACATATGCACCGAAGCGCAACGACATTCCCCTTCCGCTCATCAACAACTTCTCTACTAACCCAATATCTGAAACTCATCCGTTCACCTCTCTCCCACCTCCGCCTAAATATTTAATACTCAGGACACTATGCTCAGAAACTGCTCCTCATCATAAAACCAACTCACACTCGCGACGCTGTACTCACTCCACAAAATAACCTTATCTTATCTAACGACTTCACCTATTCAAGAACCACTCACGAAAACTTACCAAATATCCGCACAAGACATATAACCTCTACCAATACTCTCAAAGCCTACTTACAGATCACAACACAACCTATGAATAAAATATAGACTAGCATAAGTAAATATAATAATACTATATATAATATAAAACCTAACCAAAAAGAGTAATAGTAAATAAAACCTAATATATACATAGCATATATATGTACAACAACTATCACATACATCCAATATAAAACAAGCGCATTAAGGAAAACCGTAAAATAAAGAATGTAATAGCCATCAGTATATAAAAGCCACTGAGTCATTAAATTAGTCAGAATAAACACTATATAAATATGCGCCTGTATTCACACACAATGGGCCACATGGGGCCCGGGCCCAGAGGCCGGCACAAGCACTCTTAGCAGAGGGAAAAACTACCTTATATATGTCAAGAACACTCAGAGACTTCAATACAAAACAGCACCAATAAAGATATTAATTAAACACTTACATAAGAGATTTATCAGAAAAAAGTAGATGTATATAACCAAAATCTTGTGACTCAAAACTTATGACACGAAAAAACTTTGAACTAGCGAAGATGTGCGCGCCAACAGACGAAAAAAAACAATTAGAATTCAGTAACCACTACACAAGTCCAAGGGAATGCAGATCTCTATCTGTCTAGGGTCCTTGGACACATTCATATTGCAACGGTGTCGTATCTCGAGTAGACCCTCGCTAACAGAAGATATAACTCACACATTGAAGCGAAAGGATATGCCAAACAAATTACAAAGATTCTAACAAAAAACTATGAACATACAAAAATTTCCGCTTCGCCATCGTAGCAATCCAAATAGATATGTTGAAATGCTGTAAGCTAGCACTAAAAGTAACTCCATATAGTAGCGCGCGATATAACCAGCTGCATACGGCAATATACTCAATATAGAAGAAAAGTCATAATATTGGAGAAATGAGCCTACACAAAAGCACGATTAATGCTGTTATTAAGAAACCTTTCTCAATGCTGAGGTCTATCATTGCGATGCGATGAATAGACATAGCTGGCTCTGTTACACAAATAGAAAATTTTATCTGTGTTTGAACTTATTGCAGAAATTTGACCCTTTTTTACAAAATCACCTATCTCAATGGGTCAAAACTTCTGGCAACATAAGAGCAATCATACACCTCCAATATTATCTCACATCAGCACCTAACGGTTAAGAAACTTATCCAATTATGGCTAAGAAAAAGCCCGCTCATCATGTGAATAGTAGACAAAGAAATGTCAGGAAAATAAGTATTTTGTATCATTGTATCGACATCCCAGCTCACTCGACACTACTCATAAAGATACAGCTACCTATTATCATTCAGAATGCAGACAAAAGACAACGTACCCACCATAAGACACGCTCTTTAGATCTAATCTAAAAACATTACCCTGAGTTCCCTACACCGTGAAAGACCTGCGGACCAACAGATGAAGATAAAGATTTCTACAAACAAGACAAGAATGAATTCGAAAGATAAAGACAGTCTGGTCAAGCGATACAACGCGATATGCATAATGCTGCTACAACTGTCAGGAACTATATTCTGGCACTGAACAAACATTAGAATTAAAAGGACAATATAGCACAGATAACTACCTATATTTACATCTACCATGCCAAGCATACATATCCAATTAACTTCTCGGTACCACTTCCTCCGTGTGCCGACAACCCAATAACCGGTATAGATAACAAACAGGCGGGACCTTCTTTTCTGAGCTCTCCTCTCTCTCTTATAAATTTATCTCTCAGCGCTCAAAAACGCGCATACCTCACTGGCCGGATATACGTTCGGAAAAGTACTCTTCTTTCACAAGAAAAAAAATCTATAACTGTATTACAAAAACACTAATGAGCGACAAAAAACAAAAAAATGGAAGACAACGGTAGATACAAAGCTCGAGCAGAAGCTGTAAAAGTCTAAACAACGTTTGAGAGCGTATGGATATAAGAGACTTTTAACTCTATGACCTGAAGAATAACATGAGACGGCGATATTATATAGACCAATATGCATCCATACTAGAAATACTCTTTATCGAATCCATGTTAAAATGAGCGCAAACCCGACTACTATTGACAATAGAATTGACTCTCATGAAATAAAAAAATCTACCATCTAGAAGTTAATGATACTGGCAGTCTATTAACTTAGAAATAAACTCTCTGTGTAACTAAGTTAATGAAATTAAGACGCAGCGGGCGACAAGACCGAGCGATATATTACCAATTAGAAAATACAACAAGAAATAACCTACGGGGGGGGGAAAAAAAAGAAAAAAAAATCCGATAACACAACGAAAATATTGAAACATTTATCACAACCCCAAGACAACAAGCATATATCTAAACAGCTCACTACAACTAACGAATCTAGAGACGAACAAGAAAAACCACATTCATCCAAACTAATCAACACTTCTCATCAAGCAAGCTGCAAATTACGAGGAGTGCGTGAGAGATAAGCTGTCAACAGAAAAATAAATAGGCGAAAGGATTTGACAACAGCGAATAATTTAAGAAAGTTTTTATTTCTTATTCAAATCTCACCGAATAATACCAAACCCAGATACAACATCATAAAATCAATACTAAATTAATTACAAAAAAATCATATCGATATCCTTGAACTTAGATAAATTTTGAGAGCAGAATTGCATTCATTATAAAATAGTTGAGCTTATAGAAAGAAAAAGGTAATAGGCAGCAAAACCTGGTCCTAAATTAAACAAATAATTTAAAATATACAAAAGCACTTAATGATATAATATATCCCATATATACTGAATTTTGCTTTAAAAATTATTTTATATGTAACCCTACACGCAACCGCCCCCCCAAGAAAGCCTCCACCCCAAGCCGACAAACTGCTTCAGCTGAAAGATTCATTCTTGACACTTAGAAGCACCGTTAAAAAATTATTTACCGTTTCGTCCCAGTCCCAACAGCTTTTAGTTCATCTTTGCTGTATTTGCTATTGAAAATGATTTCACCGGAAAATTAGATTACGAAGATATTATTGACAAATTTGCTAACGAAAAGGCAACACGAAAACCTGTAATGAATCATTAATTTGACATGTAGATGTAATAATGTAAGTATTCATATATATATATATATATATATATATATATATATAATAAATATACTATATATAATATATATTTATACATGTAGATGTATATATATATATAATATATATATATATATATATATATATATATATATATGTGAGGGCGTAAAATTTTTTTGGGCCCATGGGCGCTAGAGTAGTTAAATGCGGGCCTGTATATATATATATATAAAACCTCCGCGGATGCGAAAAAATGATATTACTTTAAAATTTAATATATATATATATAAAAATATAATTATGAATGAAATATTTTTATAATATATATATATACTAATATATATTAATATATATATTATATATATAATAATCGGAAATAAGCCATTTTGACTGGTGCGATATCGGAAATCCCGTCTGGGAAATTTGAATCGTCCCATCACAATATTAATTATATATATATACTATATATATAATATATATATATATATATAATATATATATATATATATATATATATATATATATATATTATATATATCGTATATATATATATATATATATTGATATTTACTATATATACAGAATAAATAAATTGCATACTGTGCGCAATTCAATTTGTATTGATAAAAACACCCCTAAAGCATTTCACCCTGCTGGGAATCGAACCTGGGCCCTAACAGATATACGTGCAAGTGTTTGGACCACCAGGTCCACGATGAGCTAAAAGAACACGACAATACTTCCTATGGTGAATACTCGCACCCACCTCATATGACATGCCGCGCTCTTCTCGCTCACACTCGGGGCTGGGGCCAAACAGGGTACCGCACAAGGTGAAAATACTTAAAGAACGAGGGTTAAGTTGTACAGAATAAGTAAATTGCATACTGAGCGCAATTCAATTTGTATTGATAAAAACACCACTAAAGCATTCGATTCCCAGCAGCAATTTATTTATTCTGTACAACTTGACCCTAGTTCTTTAAGTATTTTCACCTTGTACGGTACCTTGTTTGGCCCCAGCCCCCGAGTGTGAGCGGGAAGAGCGCGGCATGTCCTATGAGGTCCTATATATATATATGTCCTATGTCCTATGTCCTATGTCCTATGTCCTAATATAATATATTATATATATATATATTATATATATATATATATATATATATTATATATATATATATATATAATATATATTATATTATATAATATATATATATATGATAAGTGGTAGAGGTAGCATATACGCATACTCGAAGTGATGAAATTACCTCCCATTTGGCATTTGGTGTATTCCAGTGATTAATGGTTCGCCTTTTCTCTTTTGCGTTCATATTCTTTACACACTCAACCTCCAGAAAACATCGTAGACACCACCTTTTATCCACATATCATATACCCACACCCCACTTCTAAACAACATCTTACAGACATCCTTACTCCTTATCTCCCTATGTGTGGGGGAGAAAGAATTGCCCACATCGTATGTCTTGGGTGTCGTAGAAGGCGACTAAGGGACGTGGTAGTCTGGGGTTGGCGCTGCCCAACTACCACTTTATCTTTTGCTCAGGAATGCTTAATGCATGCCTCGGAGAAGGTCGCGATCGCCGTAAACGGCCTTCTATCTATCGGCGAAAATGTATGAATCGTATGGCAGGGTTCACACTAAAATTTTGAATTTGATTTCCCTGACTTTCCCTGACCAAATCTGCAAATTTTCCCTGACCAGCGTGTTCGTTATTTTTGGTGTATAAAATATCTATTAATTATTATTGCAGCCTATTTACTCAGTTCATACATTAAATTATTGAAAACTTACTTTAGAAATTGTTCATCATCATGGATGAATTTAAAAAAATATTTTTTTTTTTAGTAATAAGCCTATACCTTACCCATAGCCGTCCAAAGCACTCCTTTTTTTTTTATTTTTTCAAAAAAGAATTAACTTTTATTTATTACAAAAAAGAAAAAGAAATGAAAACTTTAATTTAATAGCCTAGGTGAATAGGCGTCCACTGTAATCACAAAAGTTCTAAATGGGAGATTTAGATTTAACTTTTTCTTCTCAGCATCTGAATTTTGGATTTTATAGCGCTTCTTCTGTTTAAGCCTTCAGTCTTTACAATCTTCCTCTGTCCCCTCTTTCAAGTTTATGATCTGTATTGCTAAATATCTTTTCATCTTTTTTTATTCTCTTCTTTTTCTTTTTGATTTGAAAATTTGAGATCCCCATGTTTCCTAAGGGCCGCTCTTACATTTGTCAACATTTTTTGGGTGATAGGAACTTTATGAATTACTTTCATGAGATCTTATAGAATTGTGCACTGTTCTTTGAGAAATCAGAACTAATGTTCTTTTCAGATTCTCCACTAAAATTGCTTAATTTATAGGAAAAACCCTCCTTCCACTGTCGCATTGCCATGTGAAAAATATCAGTCCTAAGTTAATAATTTGCCACAATTCCGCATAACATTGATTCTCAGATGCTATAACTATAAAAGAAAAAAACTCATCAAGTCTCTATAGAAAAGGACAAATATAACCATCCAAAAATAATTGATTTAAATCAAAGGACGTATGAGAATGCGCATTCACTTGAAAATACAAATGATAGTGAAGTATAGTAAGTGCTTTCATTCTTTCTCTTAGC
>JABUQX010110797.1:0-54518 GCA_015478945.1 Trachelipus rathkii | reverse complement strand
TATATATATATATATATAATATATATTATATATAATATAGTTATATATATAGTATATATCTATATATATATCATAATTTTAATAGTCATATAATATTAATATTATATAATATATATAATAATTATATATAATTATTAATAATATTTAATATTATATATATATATTCCACTCCCCCCGGTATAGTGTAAATCCCCCCCGAACTCTCAAGTTGCAAACCTCCTCCTTTAAACTTGTTCGGACTTAACGAACCATCAGATGTACTTTTGATAACACTGCTCTTCACGTAATCTGTGGGCCGGCCAACTGTGAGACACATCCTTGGATCGTTCCGTCTTCTCATAGGAGGGAAAAGAGCTACAGATTATGAATTATTAACTAATAGATTATATATAATATAATATATATGTTATTAATATATATATATATATTATATAAGATAACTATAATATCAATTATATATATATAAATTAATAAATATTATATATATATATAACTTATAATATATATATAGTATAATATTATAAATATATATATATATTATATTATATTGGATATATATATAGTATTATATATATATATAATAATATATATATATATATATATGTAAATATTATATATACTATATTATGGTATATTATATATATATAATATATTAGTTTATCTATATAATATATAAATATATATACATATTTATATATATAGAATATATATATATAATATATAATATATATTATATATATATTATATATAAATTAATATAATTACTTATATATATATATATTTTAATATATATATATATATAATTATATATATATATATATAATATATATATAGTTATAATATAATATATAAATTAATATTATAGTAATTTATGCGAGTATGAAATCGGCTTAAAAATGTAGTAACGCTTAAAGCAATGCAGTTAATTTATTGTTTTTCACTTGTCATATCGAAAAGAAAACAAACATAACATCCTCTTTTGCAAAAATTAATAATTTTACTATTTTCTTTTTACGTAAAACAAAAAAAATAAAATCTAAAAGAGCAACAAACGATGTGAAAATAATCTTTTTTGAAGCATTTGTGTTCTACAAAATCATACTTAATATTTCGTTCTATCCTCCAATAAATAGTCTGTAATTGTTTATATCTATAAAAGATTTTTATTTTCAACCTCCCTTACATCCAAATCTAATCATAAATCGGGGAACGTAGCCAAAAAGTCATTGGTGAATAAGCCAACTTTCCCAAACAACTTTTATGAAGATCGCAATTTACAGTTTCCCCAATCCTCCCGAAATACTGCGCAATATTTTTTCAAAATATAATCACAATTCACCTCACCAGACAATAGAAATCGAGAGAGAGGGCAAGAAAGTTCAGTTTTACTATCGGTATTGTTGTGTGAAGAATCGCTGACTGAATACACAAATGCTAAAACAATATCTTAATAAAAAGGAAGTGAATGTGCAGCAGTAGGGGAGGGCAGAGATATTTCGAGTAGCATGATAGGAGGAAACATCCGAATAAAAACTTTCGTATATTGATTACAAGGTTAACTGATGAAGACCACTCTTTAGGGATTTGTAATAGTATTTGCCTTTTAAATTACATTTGGCAAACACAGATATATTATATATATATACAGTATAATATATATATAAATATAATATATAATAATATAAATATTAATTATAATATATTATAATTATATATATATATATATATATATTATATAGATTTATATATATTAAAGCCACCAATGTCATCCATTCTCTACATTATCAACCATCTTAATACACTACTCATTATCCTCCATTTCAAGACCTTCTTTCACCACCATACAGTCCCTCCCACGCTCATTCCTCAGTTTTGTTCAATTACTTCTCACAACTAACCGTTTGTTGGCCAAATATTCTTACAATTTCTTACGACAAAAAAGAACTGTGTCTCAAAAAAACGTTCGTTTTGTCAAATTTGAGAAAATTTGAAGAAATATTCTCAGCAACCTGACTTTGAAACATTGTCTTGCTATTTTCGCAGTCTTACCGAAAACTATTCTTACCAAAAAATGTAAACAAAGGAAATGATGCCAGAAGCAGTCATGAATTTTTTTTTTTATTTTTCTTTTTTTTACAATGGAAATCAATTAATGACTTTAGATTAGTGAGATTGTGTCAAATAATTGCGTGATATTCACAATTTTGATTATATCCTTCGAATATTCATTAAAAACTGCAATGATATGTTTTCACTACGTAGTAGGCCCGTTTGCTTTCATGCTTTAAAAAATATTTTTGAAAATTCGTTTTTTTTTATCCAATGATGCACTTTTCATTGTTTTTGTTTTTTTGTAACAAATACTATAATATTAATGTATATTATAATATATTATATTATAATAAATATAGATATATAATATATAATATATACTATATATATATATATATATATCATATATATATTATATAATAATAATATAGAGAGAGAGAAGAGAGAGAGAGGATATCCTCCGAAGACATTCCAATCCAACACTGAATATATATTCTTTATTGTTAAACAAGTTTATAAGGAATAAGAATTCATTTCGTCGTTTTGCACGGAAACCGTTCTATTAAAATGGTAAGAATTTTTCTATCGTAGCGTATGACAAAATTGATAAAACGAAAACGCTTAACATTTAAAAAACAACATTATTTATTTCTTCAAAATTAAGAAAAAATCTACGTATTGAATTAAACTTATAAAGATTGCGGTTAATCAGATTCCAGAAAATAGTTTCTAGATAAATTCTAGATTAGGTTGCAAACGCACCGAGTGCGGATGCCGGATGGCTGTGGTGCGGCCGAGCTTAATTCGTGCGGTGCGGTGCGCGTGCGAGAATCTTTTTAGTTACTTGCGTGCGTGCGTGCGCCCGGTGTGAGCTCTTGTGCGTGCTGTGCGCCCGGAGCTGGGCTTTTAGATCCAATTTTAAAATTCGTATAATATATATTATAATATATATATTATATATAATATATATAGTATATCTATATATATATAATATAATATATAATAATACTTTATATATATATTATTATAAATATATAATATTATATATTGTTATATATATATATATATATATATATATATAGGTTAATATTTTATAATATATTATAGTTATGTATATAAACACATATAACTACAATACATGCTTAGGATAAAATAATGAGTATATATAATAATAGTACATATATATATAGGATAATATATACTATATAATATATTATTAGTTATATATTTATACTATATATATATTATACTATATTAACATATAATATATATATATATCTGATATTTATTTACCTTTTAAGAAAAAAAAAACTACGTTGATAAAAATATAGCCTATCAAAATAATCAAAGGTAAAGGTAAGAAATAAAAGACGTCTTCAAGTGCCTCAGACTTGGACGAAGTTCCATCCCACTACGAAGTACCGTTCAACCTCACTGGAGTGACGTGTATAAGTTAGTTCCAAAGTGGTTACCAAATTTACAAGATGGAAAACTTTTTCTACTTCTATGAGAAAACTGGGAAATCAGCAGAGCTGGGCGCGCCGTATTAGTGTTTCTAAATCAATAAAAAGCCTTTCAATTTAAGAAGGCATTTAAGACAAATCATATACCACCTTACAACGAATTAGAAAAGAAAATTAAAAATGAAAATGAAGTGCTTTCAGTGTGGTGATTCTATTTTAAAACCAATTCTGAATCAAAAGTGAAAAAAACAGTGATGAATTCCATACAGGAAAAAAAGTCAGTTGATCAACTATTTGGATATGGGTGCCGCTGATCTGATGTCATTTCGATCGGTAGAACCTCCTGCTTTTTTGTAAGTATTAGTTATTGAATTTTTTTTTTTTGAGTAAAATATAAAATTTTAGAGAAGTTAAGTATCTAACTTTATAATATATATATATATATGTATATATATATAATATAATATTATATATATATTATATATAGATATTATTATTAAGTATAATATATATATATATATAATATATTATATATAAATAATATATATATATATTATGACAATAACTTACTAAGCCGACGCGGAACGGGACGTCAGATTTCAAAAAAATTCACAGTAGACCCTTATGATACGTAAATAGGATACTAGCGGCGAAAGGATTTTGTTTTAGTTAGTTAGATTCAGCTAGGTTAGGTTGTTAGGTTAGATGTGTAGTTAGGTAGATTCATGAAAAACTTTAGGCAAAGCGAGGGTTTTTGAATATAAATAAAATATTGAACATCTTTCAATTATTCCTAATATAAAAACATCAAGCCATACAACATCCAGGAGGTTAGTATAATGGGAAGTATTGAATTACAGGTAAAAGAATTGTTTCGCGAATAATAATAATATAAAAATAGCTTTCCCTTTTCCCAAAAATTGCAATTCACTCCTCAAATTCTTCCTTTATAGCAAGGTTTTGTTGATAAAGAACATTTAATATTTTTCAGTATTAACCTGTGGCTGTTAAGTAAGTTTGTTCCGCTTAAGCTAGGTATATCGCCGTTAATTAGTAATGGCATTTTATGTAAATAGTTAAGACAATTTGAATTGATTTTTATATTTATTTTTTTATATATATTATATAGGTTAATATAATATATATATTTTTATATATATATATGCTGCAAATAGTGGAACGGTGACACCCGGAGACGGGAGCTTCGATTTAAAAAAACAGTAACATATGGACATATAAAAGAATGTTCTAGGCGTGAATAGAAAAAAAAATGTTATTTTTATTTCAGGTTATTTAGCGCATCAAAAAAAAATTTTCCCAGGTTGATCTCTTAAGTTAGTAGGTTAAGGTAGATTACGTTCTTCCTGTTGAAGTTTTTTTAAATCCGATCTTTACCTATTACCGTGTAGATAATAAAGATAAAAACAAAATAAAAATATAAAAAATGTCCATTTCATCCCTAGAACATCCTTTTATGTACCATAGAGTCACCCTGTGAAAAGATTTTGAAATCCGACGCTCCCGTTCCGTGTCCGCCCGCGAACTTAAATTATATTATTATACTTAATATATTATATATATATATATATATATATTTTAATATTAATAATATAATTACATAATATATATATATTATATTTATATATATAATATATATATGATATATTATATAATATAAGAATATGTATATATATATTATAGATATAATATATATATATAATATATATATATATATTATAAGATTATATATATATATTATATATATAATTATAGTAAATTATATATTATATATATAATCATAGTATATATATATAATTTTATTATATTATATCATATATATATTAGTATACTATATAATTTATATATACTATATTATATTAAATTTAATATATAATATAAATATTTATATATAATAATATATATAGAGTTTGCTTAGGAAACTCATTATAAAATATTCTCGATCACGATATCAAGCCCCGACCACGACGAGCAATGCTAAACGAATCATATATAGAGAGTTTGTACGACGACATGAGACAAAAAATTCAAAAGTAGTTGTCAGCCAGCCGAAGATGTAAAGCTTAATCACTTAATGTATACATCTCAGATTTATGCTCTTGCTATCCAAAAACTCAAAGTCAGTTGTTATCTAACTTCACACTCAAAATGATGTAGACTGAAACGTGCGTGTTTTTGTATCGGATTCATTCCAGTGATGAATCTCATACACGTGTACATAAGGCTTCAATATCAACACGTGTTTTCCAAGAACATATTACATTATGAAATCTTCCTTGCTTACATAATAGCAACAAAATGTTATTAAAAATCGTCAGAAAATTGAATAAAAAAAGTATATTAAAATTGATTTGCACATACTATAAAACCTTTGTATTGATCCCGTTTTATTTCCAAAACCACAAATACACAGTTTTATAATCAAACATTTGATAAATTCGAAATTTGCAACGTTTATTCCTAAAAGATCCAAAAATTAATACTACAAGCAATCAAAATAAATCAGAAAAAAAGTACTCACATAAGTCAAAACAAAATACAAAAAGTACAAGGGTGTGAATTCAGTACCTTATGAGAGACAACTGTCAGTCAAGCAGCAGCATGTATCTTATAGTAATTGCAGCTTTGATTTTAAAACTCCCATCACTGTGCGTATAAAAGCAAATGAAAAAATAATTTAAGAATTGCAAGATATTCTGAAACCTTTCAAGAAGCATCGCAAATTAAATATTCTACATCTTCGATAATTGTTCCAACGTCTTATGCTATAACTCCAGATCACAGAGAGCATCTGCGAGAAACAGAAAGCTAAAGAACAAACCCAAAAGGTACAGGCCAAGACTAATCCGGCCCGATCAATGTCGTTAGTGAGATCGCAACCACTTCCTAGATTTCGACAAAATTTTAGAAAAAACTATTCGCTACCGACGCTGCCTAGAGAAAAAAATGTCAATGTCTAGAAACTGTCAAGGCAATTCATTGATATAGATCCGCGGGAAAGCCGAGAGCGTTACAGATATAAGATCACCAACTAAACTACGAAAGCTACGATCTAAGACCGATTTTCTTCGAAACATCTTTGGCCATGATATAAATTCAAAGACATCTCATATCAGATGTTTGACAATTTCAAAAGCCTACGATAGTGACTGCATAGGATTCGATCGGGTTCATCATATATTATATTAACTCGACCTTTACAATTAGAAATATTATCAAAAAGGACAAACTATAATAAGAACAATTATCTCGACATTTTAAATTGAAGGAAAAGGAGGCTTTTGCCAATACTTAGAAAGTAATAAAGTTTTTCTTCCTATTCCCAGCAACATGCGGTTGAAATATGAAAAGAGACTATTCTCAAAAAGCCGGCCGATCTAATAACCGATCGAAGAACAAGACTTATCGAAAAGTGGTTAAAAATTAATTTTAGAATACAATTTTAACATATGCATTAATAACTGAAATACTCTATCAAGTCTAACTCAAGTATATATAATATATATATAATATAATATATATATAATATAATTTATATATATATATATAAATATATATATAATAATATATAATATATATTATATAGAGTGATAATAATATATTATTTATATATTATTCATTATATAATATATATAATTATACATATATATACATTATAATATATATAAATATTATAAATTATATATTTACAATTATATTATATATATATATATTATAATATATATATATATATATATATATAAATATATATATATATATATGTAAGATTGCTTTTAGTATCTAAATATCTAACAGGATATTAATTAATATACTAATTATATAATTATATATATAATTATCATATAAATATAGTATATATATATATATATATATATATATATATAATATATATATATTATATTATATTATATTAGTATTATAATATACTATTATAAATGGATAAAGTTCGAAAATAACAAGCAAAACTAACAGATATTATTATATATATAATATATATATTATATATATATAATTATATAGATATTAAGAAATTAAAATTATATATATTATTATAATAATGTATATAATTATATATATATATATACATATATAATATATATATAGTAAATATAAAATATATATTATATATAATATATGGAATAATTATTATGTTGTAAGAAGTAATTAAAAGTGTTCAAGTTTAAGACCTTTGTTATTCCTCTTAATTCCTTAGCCAATCACTACAGTTTGTTTAACAGTCATCACAGTGGCTATATATATATAGTAAAGTATAGAGCGGTGCGTATTAGCGTGCGTGGTGCGCTAACTATTGTGCGAGCGGTGCGCCAAAAACCATGAATCGTGCGTGCTGTGCGGTGCGCCCAATTTCAAAACTCGTGTGCTCTCGAGCGTGCGGTTGTATGTAGTGCTTGCTAGCGCTGGTGCGGTGCGGTGCTCCGAGGAGCGTTCATTTTGGTGATTTTGATTTTATTTTATCTAGAGTTAATTTTATTACTAGAAACGTATAGATACAAAGTTGTCTGAAAGTTAATATATACTAGACCGGGTTTTGAAAGAAACTACTACGGATTATAATATGTACTATACTTAGGGATTCCTTCCAAATGGAAATTCTCGTGGCTGCTTTTCATATTTTCCCAAGGTAACGTGGAGAAAGAGTTATTTGACTAATAGTGAAAGAGGAAATGCGTGAAGTGAATGGCAATATTAAAACGCGTAGCGAATTAATCGTGGACGACAAGCAACCCTATTTCAGGTCAATAAAAGATATTATTGGAGAATTTAATAAATTATATGAAAGAAAATTTTAAAAAAAATAATTAGGTACATTGGCGTCCTAGAGGTCGAGCTCGCTTACAAAACATGATGTAATCAATATAATTGGGCTTTAGAAGACATCCATTCGTATTTACGCTACGAAAAGGGTAAAACGTAATGACCATGGCCCGTATAAGCATACTCTTAAAATGATCGCGCCACGCCTACTTCTTTCTTCTTCGCTTAGCTCAGTACGCATATCGTTTCTTCAGAACGTAAAATGTCTAGAACATCTCCTCCATGATGAAAGGCTCTCTCCGGTTGTGAGGTCGATGCAAATCACGATCAAGTTTCACTAGAAAATTATACCACGCGCTTAAAGTCGTATTCTCGGACCACCGAGAAACTCCCAGCGCGCTGGACCAGACGCGGAAATTAAAACCCACGACTTACCCGACCGTGCGTAATGAGAACCCACCTGGACGCTTTTTTAGACCTTTTTTATACGCTCAATTCTTTACTGCCACTTTGACCTTTTTGACCTTCACGTGTATTGGAAGGGTTCATCGCCTTTGCCCAGGTGGGCCACAAACCCATTTACCAGGGCTTGACCTCCTGTTGCGCCTCCCCAACTATTTTCTTTGCACCGTGACCTTCCGTGCTGCCCGTACCCTGATTTGGGCTACACTCCTGTTAATACCACCCTTATCTTCTTCACCGTTGAATCTGTCGTTTCGACCACTTATGAGCTTCACATCAGGTCATTGTTGGCCCACTCTCCGGCTTACTACTCTTTTCTAGACAACCCTAAATCTTATTTTTGGCACACTCCTTACGTTTTTTTGGGCAACTCAATTTCTCTATCACCCTAGATTTTTGGCAAATCCCTAATTTTGCAAACCTCCTCGAAGTATTGGGTGCGCCAACGGTGCTAAAGAACCTAACTTGTACGTATTTGACCCCTGCTATTTTTACGCCCCTAATTTTCGACCCATGGTCCATTTTTGGCCCCCGGATTAATTTTGATCTTCTATTTCAGGCGCCATAGCCCTATTTATCATGATTCTGTTAACCATTTTTAAAATGTCCTCCGACTATCCCTTTAGCTTCTCCAAGTCTTGACAGATCCATTGGGTCAATTCTGCAATCCCCGGTAATTTTTTGTCATTCATGGGTCAATTTGCACACCCAAACAAGTAAATTATTGTCCTTCTCTCAAAATGTGCTAGCCCTATTCTTGATGTTTCTTCAACTTTGTGACCATATATATTATCGCCTTCATATCCCATTATTAACCGCTCGCGGCTGGTCATCTTTTGTCCACGCTAATTTTTTTTTACTCCACTCTGCTAGCACCACCACACCTCCTGCTCACATATCTTGTTCCCTTAAAACTTATAAACGTACATTGTATGGATTTATCCGTACTGGATACTCCCTCCATTACTACTTAACTTTCACAACAACACACGCATTCTTCTCACGCACACACCACCCACACTTAAGAGGCATCTTTACTTTACACCTCCTACACAAGCAGAAGTTACTTAAACATAGATGTTACTTGACTACCCTACTACACACAGAATTACTACACACATTATTTACTTACACTCATCATCACAGACTTTACTATAACTCACTACTACAAATTCACTAACTTGATCACTTACTACACCATTTACGAGCATCTGATGACACTTCACATATTATCTTCACTTCATAGACATTCTCAATGTACAGCTTATACACACGTACAACACCAACTACTAACCAAGCCGTTGATCCCTTTCCATGCTCATTTTTATCGTCTCTCACTACTAGGCATATTGAATGCACTCAAATCTTATATGCGATGACGTCATCTTTATCTTTCATCTTTATGGTTGGCTATATGATCGTACAGCTTGGTGGTTCTTTTCCCAATCGAACCGTAAAACGAGTATCTAAGTCATGATTTACCCCATTTTCGATTTCGTAGTAGTTTCTGATAACTTGCCTCTCGTGAGTGCCCCACGACGATGACGTTGTCCAAATGAGTAGCTAATGAAGTGCCCATATGAGCAATGTCGACACGTATGAAACGCTCATATTGAGAAGGTCCAAAGTGGCGAGTACCCCACAGTTAGCACTCACCAACGCTGCTTCCAGATTGCGCACCATTAGTTTCACATCAATGACCACAGGTGAAAACCCTGTTTTGACTCACCCTGTAACCACTAAATGCCACCAATATTGGTGTCGACTATCTCCCCTTTCACCTATATTCTATGCGGAATTCGAAATGGTAGTATATTACATAAGTTCTTCATCGAATGACGTCTACCACTATGAGTTAGTTAATTTTTACCCCTTAACAAACTAACTTATTTAAACTTCATTATCGCATGACAGAAAACTATATCTCTTTTACGGATGTCTTCCACAACGTTGAGACAGACCGCAAACTGTTTCAGATGCTCCTGCAGGTCCAAGCCTCCCCGCGAAAACCGCCGCGTGCGCGCCTCGCCCAAGGCGCATAATTACTCGGCTACGCACGCGCTGCACAGCCCTGCAGGCGAACAATTATTTTCGACTAAACTCGCGCCAGCCAGCGTGCCTGGCTCGCCGCCTAATATTACCGCCCTGCAGCTCACAACGCCGAACCAGAAATACTCAATGAATACGAATGGGAGACAATTCCAACGAATAATTATCTCATCTATACCTACCTTGAGCTACTGATAGCCATATCTCCGATTCTGTGTTTACTACATGAATGAAATGTAATTTAAACACATAAAAAACACGTATGAAAACAAGTATCATTCTTGAAAAGGTAGTTGTTTATGAAAGAAAATGAAATTTAACGTGCTATAAAATTAACCCATCCTCTCAGGGCTAATTCATGCTCTTATACATTACTGCTTTACTGCTTTTGAACTTCTCTGCCTTACTGCCTTAACTCTTTCTTATGCTTAAACTAATGGTTTAAGCGCTTTATACACCAGTACGCTTTGAACTAACAACCATATTATCAATGAACCAACAATACCTAAAGCTATATAACCAGATAAATACCGGACTAATTACCTAAGCGCATCTCATGGCCTAGCTATAGAGTTTACTGCTTCTTACGCCTTAACTTTCTTGCTTTACTCCCTTATTTAAACTCTCTGCGCTTTATCCTATTTATACACTTCCTGCTTTACCTGCTTTAACTCACCTGCTTACTGTTTTAACTCATATATTTATTAACATTATGTTTTCTTTTAATTTTTATTTGTTTTATTCAGCTTCTTACTTTATTACTTCTGATTGGTCAAATCCATTATTTTATATTAAAAAAACTTTTATTACCTTTATTGAATTTGAAAAGTTAGAATCAAATCACACAGTATTGAGTTTATATCATTAACCCTATCTTATTTTAATTACCACATCGACCCAATAATTATTCTTCAAAAAATCACTTTTTGTTTTATTCAATTATGTGAGGTATTAAATGAAAGGAATAATCTGCTTTATTCCTTACTTTTTACACTAGTCGCGTTCTAAATAACACATCTACTCGCTAAACCGACATATAACACACTATCAATCTATCACCTACATGAACAATTTCATTTTCGCAATCAAAATACCATACATAGCTAAGTTAAAACTCTACTAACATTGTTCTATACAAAGTCAACGCATAATGCAGCACTCTTATAATACGACCTAGACTCCACTAAATTAGAAATATAAGGAATATCCAGTTGAACAAATATACCTTCCCGTATTTAACGATAGTTTTTATTCACTTCACATCTATTATATTTTAAAAATAGCTGATTTCCTTTTCAATATAAATTTTAGGTTCAAAGAATCAATTATGTGAACAGCATCGTTTTTTGCCTATAAACGGGAATCCAATATGCTGTGGAGGTGATTTGACGGGCAATGTATTGAAAGATAGCCAGGTATCCTTCTCCAACTGTACAGAGTTTATTTCGTTAATAGGCGAAACCACACCTAAAAAAAGCGGAGGCTTCATTTTAAACCGATCATTTCCTCTATCAGCATCTTTAATATTCAAAACGGTACGTTTGCGACTCGTCATTTCAATGAGTTTGAGCTGAGGATGCTCATTACACCACGTTACTGTATGGGTGTCGTGTAGACTGATCCAAAAGGAGAGATTTAGAGTCCTAGGTACCCTTTTCTCCAAAAACTGTTTAAATAGATAGGCGTTACAAGCTTGAAAT
Organism: Trachelipus rathkii; assembly: GCA_015478945.1. Lineage (NCBI taxonomy): Eukaryota > Metazoa > Arthropoda > Malacostraca > Isopoda > Trachelipodidae > Trachelipus > Trachelipus rathkii. The sequence continues at coordinate 41,998 of JABUQX010110797.1, read as the reverse complement.
CAGCCGCTGTGAGATCATGCTATAAATTACTATTCTTGCGTATCTACTCTCAAGATTAACGCCTGTTCCCACTATCATACATGATACCAGTGTTTGCTCTAAGTCGTAAAGTGACGCATACAGAGAATAGGTCTCCTTGTATAACATTTTCATAATCCACGTCGTGAATGAGAAGTCCTTCACATGAAACTGAACCCTTAAGCCCGAAGGTTGTGAATTTATAGGAGGATTTTTATAAGTCCTGATAGGCGTCATGTTCCACAAATCCTTATATGATTACTTTCTGTGGAAATTTCCCGTCGCACAATGTTCAGGATATTATCTCATATCCTTAGTGAAAAATTAAATATCTGTTTTCAACTCTCTTAATTAGGGTACTTGCTCGTAGTATTTCAAAAGCGAATTTCAATTTCCAAGTAACGCTGTGGGGATAATTTCCACTTTCTGACATAGAGAGGTAACCTCAACAGTTTTAAAACAGGTCTGACATACAACTGTAGCAGTAGGTTTCATTTATGTTAAAGAGCAAATTTAATTGGAACATATTAAATGATTCTAGTTTCTACAGATGGTAGAATGAGTCTTACTTGAGAAAGTTATCGCCATTTAATCGACCGTAAAATTCATAAGTAGTTATATGACTTTAGCTCTTATCTATATGTGCGCCTCATCTTTGAACACTATAAAAACCAAAACATGATTGGAATGAGACCTGATAGCGTTCGTGCTGAATAATATTAAAAATGCTCTATCTAGTTCTATAAGGATACTTCTAGATCGCTTGACCCTGTGAAGTTCCGTTAAGATTAAATCTACTTCAATCTGTGAACATGTATACAGAATTTGAATCTGTATTATATATATGGTCATTCACCGTAGAAGATCTATGTACCATCAGTTTTGTGAATTCTTGTGATTACATATAAAACACATTTAGAGGTTCTAGGATGATCAGAAGTACCTGAATATTGAACTCTAGAGGAACATCTGTATTGGTATTGAATTGCAGAGATTATACTATAAAAGTTGGACTCGCTAACCGCTAATGTGTGTATGTTCCATGGAGAGAGATCCCAATTCACTCTAATACAACAATCAGGACTGAAAGATGAAGGAAAAATGCATCTCTTGCATGTGCGATTCTATCGTACTAATGAGCATTTTCATGAAAAACCTTACTTATATACACACACACATCGTATAAAAGTTATCAGATAGTAATTAAATAGCTAAGTTTTAACATTTGTTTAAGTTTTTCGCCTAGTCTTTTTTCCTTAACAACTTCTTGGCCTCGACCTGCCTACAGTTTACGTCTATTTATCCGCATATACAATCATCCATACAATCTCATCTAAGACTCGGCGGATAACGTCTTTTAAGCTATACTGGATATAGTTCCTTTGCCAAGGCCAATATTCTTGAAAGTACTTGTCAACCTTTCTTCGTATAGCATTTTTTATACCATACTAGTATTCCCCTAACCTCTCCTGAGTAGATTGCCTTGCACCTCCTCCATAGCTTTGCAAAAAATCCACCCAAGGTCCATACGCCCCTCTGCATTTTTTATCTCTGAATACCTTTCTTCGTTCCATTATTTACAGGAGTGTCTTCTAGTATACTATCATTAACACCTGTGCGAGAGTATTTATAGTTTATCGCCTGTAATTGACACTGAAAAAAATCGCTATATTCTCACACCACCTCTAGTATATTCCATATAGTCTGTAATTACTGCATCTGTTTCTTTTCTAAATGACTTTGATCAAGTTTTGTGAAGGATCTTTCAATTTCGAAGCTTTGTTTCCTTCTACATCTTTATAGCACGCCGTACCAAGGTCAAATCTTGATCTATTCAGAGGTAGATAACATTAGGGAATGTGATAACTTTACTCTCTTTGGGAAAAGCATATACTCTTATATAAAGGAGCTGGTTAGATTACCACATATGATCGATCATTTCTATCCGTTACCCTGATTATACATAGCCATACCTATGATGAGCATCTCGGATGGTAATATAAGGGGTACATGTATAAGGAGTATCGATCTTGCTTTCATCTTTTCTGTTCATGTGGAGCTCCTGCTTATTCTCCCACTGTAACCTTCTCAACATCATAATACGAATCATAAGTATATCCAGACTCGAGCATCACGTCTACGAATAGTTTACCTGCCTGGTGATCGTTCGAGAAAGAAAACATGTCCCGGTCTCGTAGGTTTACATTTACTTTTGAACTAAAGATATTTTACTTTATCTTCATAGGTACGCAGTTCAGTTTTGTATTACCAGCCTTACACATAATACTCATATCAAAGAGAACGATTAAATGACTAAAAATAGCAGCACCGATTAAAATATGACCTCCCGCCAAAGTAAATTCTTCCAAAGAATATTCTTTTGTGAGCAAATGCTGTCGATCAGTTGTTTGGGCCAATTGAGTCCTTTCCAGATAACGCAGTATCTCTCCACTCTTGTATTAGTTTCAAAAACACATTCTACACTTCTGTACCACCCCCATCCAGAATAGATTGAAGGCAAAGTCTATGTCCCTATTAATATCATTTGCCACATAATCCTACTTCGTTATGCCTCCTCTTTTCAGTTGTATTAGAGACTGTCTGATCAGCCACAAGTTGTAAAATCCGAAGGAGTTTATTATCGGATGTAAATCCAAGGAGGCTGAAGAAGCCAGAGATATAAACAGTATCTACACTCTCCAATTAGATCGTATAATGGACAAAATGATTAATATCTTAACTTCACTTGCTTTTATCATAAGTATAAACTTAGCAGGATACCCCTTCCATTTCACAAGTAACTGCTTATTTTTCCTTTACCTCTCGTTAAATACTTTTCAATGTTCTATATTCATGAGTTACAGGATTGGAATCTTACTTTTTGTATTTCCTGTTTATAAAATTCGCCTTTTATTTTTTCACCATTTAAACTTCCAGATAATATAACTCTTAAACTATCTACGACGAATTGTTCGGATATTGATTGAAAACTATAAAAACTTCGTAGTCCAAACCCGATTCAAACCTTTCAAACTTCTTTATACCTCTACTCTTACATAATCGTTTCCCTTTATTCCTGAATTATCTGTTATTTGTGTCTTCTTTTTCACCATCATGCACCATACCCTCTAGTTTATGACATTCTAAAGAGTTGACTTTATAGTGCTATGTAAGACCTGTTATAAGAATAAGCCAGATAGTCCAGTATATCAGCTTAGTAGAAAATGATTTCACTTATTTTAAGAAAATACCTATGCCATGCGCTCTTATAGTACGTTGGACTCTTTCAACCATAGCCGCTTTGTTTACGGAAAAATGTATTGTAATAGCATATAGCATACTCCCGAGCAGCTCCTGAAACTCTGCCCCTGAATTCCATTCCTGACCTTCCAAAATATTTTAGTATCTCCCTCGTCTCTATAATTCAAGTACAGCATCTGCAACTGTAGCTGATCTTTAATCTTTTATTGGCTTCACACAAGTATTCTAGAGATACGTCAATTGAAAAAGTATAATTGAAACCATTCATGTATTAAGTAGCCTATTTAATCATTCGATAAACTAACTCCAGAGCTACGAGTGCGGCTATAGGTTTCCGCTGTAGAAATTTGTCTACGATTCTATGTTAGAGTAACTGCTCTTCACCCCCTAAATATGCTTTAACATCTTTTTTCTCAATATTACATACGCTCAAAGACAACCTAGTGACAACCCCCCAAAACATTTGGCTCCTCAGATCTGAAGTAATACTTATCAGACTACCTCCTTCGACTCCATGTGCTCTACTGACACTGGTAAGCTTATATACTTTACAAGGATATATATTAGATTAGGATATTTTATACTATAATATACATATATAATACTATGTATTAATATTTATATACCTAAATATAATAAGAACATTATATTTGTCACAAAATGTGATATTAGGTCACAAAGGATAAAGAAAGACGAAAAGATTTAAAATAACATTGATAGTTATACACATTTAACGATTTTAACTATACTATATTATAGATATATATATACCCTTTATATATATTTATTCTATCTAGAGTAGAATAACTTATATTATATATATATATTATATATATATAATAATAGTATAAGTATATATAAATATATATAGATGATGATAATGCATAATTACGGAATTTAATCCCAACTATCTATTATTAAGTGTTTTTCCTTATTCTCCTCTAGTAAAACGTTAATTTATCTGAATGCGTAGAAGTGCCTGATGGACTTGATCATTCTTGGCGAACGATTAATTATCAAGTCGCTAATCACGTGTATTTCAATTAAAACTTCTGGGAATTATATCTGAAGTTTCTTGTTATATCATTCCATCCTTTTACAGACCTTTCTTCCAGTTACGTGAAAAATAACATGGCAAATGCTCAATATCTTTCTCCTTACTTTTCAGTTTATTACATTATGCCCTGTTCATTATCAAAGTTAATGGTCTCTTTAAAAATTATAAAAGCATAAAATACTGATTTACGCACTCTATTAGGTAAAGTTTTCCTCAGATGATATTTTTAAAATTTATCTTCATGGTTTGGAAAGTTTTTGAGTGACTTACAAAAAAATATCTATATAAGGAGGTACCCCGTGTACGTAAGTGTTTATAAATATGGAAAAATATTAAAGAGATGCAAAACTCTTTACAAGACTCCCCTCAATATTCTCTGGTGTACTGGCACTCCCTGGTATTAAGAGCCTCTCAGGATGTTAAGTCTAATAATATTCTGTACACTTCTTTCTATATTGGTTATCTGCTTCAACTTTAGGATCATATAAGCTAGAAGGTAGAGGCTGCTGAAAGATAATGAGTCGTTCACAATATAAGGTTTCTGTTGGTGCAACTGTATCCAGTTCTAATAAATGTTGTCAAGTTCATTTCATCATGGCTGTTAATATCGCGTGTATGGGGTGTTAAGAAGAAACGTATTGCAGGATTTTCGCAGTGTGCGCAATAACAGGGCATATTTGAGTTGTGAAATGTATGGGAATCTGAGAACTGAACTTCTGTACAGATGCATGTATATCCGTATAACTTCATTTTCTCATACTCATCATATGGAAGTACACAGCAACCTTCTTCATTATGGTGACAACCACTTAGTTATCAGGAGCGGAGAAGAGTAATTGCAGGAATACTCCTCCTCCTCTCTGTAGTAATTTGCTTTTTTTTTCAAATTTTTAAATGTTGAGGGGAGAGTTTTTTAATTGATGTTTTCTATAACGCCGAGCTTACCTTCTGAGCCTGTTAAAGACATTCATTATAAAAATTTAAACAGACTTCACATACACACGGATGAATTTCATCCTCACTAAATAGTTTACGTTTTTCAGATGGTTTCAACTTTAATCTTTTATAAGAGGAAATACTTTACAACTAAACTCATTATTCAGGTATGTATACAGTTCTATCTCATAGGCAGAATGTTGGACGGAGCCACACTCTGTGGGGTTTGACTGAAATTGCCCTTTCTCCATAATTATTTAAAGCTACTTTAATCTTAAAACTCTTTCCTTTGAAAGAAACATCTGATTCAACGACATAATTTGACTCATTCTCTTCTCTGCCAAACAACATTCAAATACGGTGGTTTAAGAACACTTCGCAATGCTGCTTTGATGAAAAATATTTGCTATGAAAACCACAGAGATATCTAACATCTGAGAAAAACTCTAACGCTTCTGCTATTTCAAATTCAAGTTGTGCATTAATATCATCTAAACAATAATGATGGCCATGTATATTGTCCAATGATCTAATATCTATATGCCTTCATGAAAATGAATCACATCTTTTTATATTCTTTAAATTTTCCTATCATATAACACCATAATTTTACACCCAGGGTTGTTCAAGAAATTCCATTCCTAAAATAGTTTAATTAATAGAAAGTTTAACAATCCTGCGCCCCAGCTACAAGCAGTCAGCTCGGACTCGAACGTAAATCGTCCACTCCTATCGTAATTTATATAATGAATAAGAGTTTATTAAAGTTGTTGTACGTGTAATATATGTTTTTAATAAAAAAATTCTACAATTTTATTAAAATAAAATTAATATAGCAGAACCTGCATGTTTATCCTACAATTACAACATTAAAAATAAAAAGTATAAAAAAAAATTAAAAATGAATAATAATAAAAGTAATAAAACAAGATAAAAAAGATAAAAAGAACATATTAAACATATATGCGAGTTAAACATTAAAGCAGAGATAAGCAGCTTAAAGCAGAAATTAAAACAGTAAAACAGAAAGTTAAGGCAGTAAAGATGTTTTTAATGTATTAAAGCAGTAAAGCAGATATTTAAAACAGTAAAGTACTAATCCGTAGGTAACACCTCTATTGAGTTACTGAGTAAGAAATAATGTTAATAAATAATTGAGTAAAGCAGTATAAAACAGGAGTTAAAGCGAGGTCCTCTAAAAAACATATGATAGTAAAAGCGTCAAGCAGAAAAGTTAAGCCAGTAAAGCAGAGATTTAAAGCAGTAAAGCAGTAAAACAAAGCATACTAATCCCCTATACAAGTATAAATAACACCATTATTATTATTATTTTACTGTTTTAAAGTATGTAAAGTATATTTGTAATAAAAAATTTCGTACAATTGTACGTAAAAAACATTGCTGTGACTCAATATATTGAAAAGAATCTTGAAATAATTTACATGTGATAATTTCATATTTTCGTTCGTCACGCGGTAATTGGGTCTGCGACGCACGCGGCGCTCTCGATCAGGAATATACGCCTGCGGCGCACGCGCGTTTCGCGGTGGGGTACCCTGCGGACGCGGCCTCTGAAACGTTTACGGTCACTGTCTCAACTGGTAACTCTTAGAGTATATTTCTTGTCATGCTATTAAGTAGAAAAATACTAACATCATAGTAGAAGCATTCTCTAAGCAACTATGAATATACACCATTCGATCCTCATACTTATAACGTAGGATAACACCCATATGGGCAAGGTCAGAATCGCGAGGCCTAAAAAGCTGAAAAAAGTGGCACTAGCTGGCACTTGTGGGCACTCATCTTGGCACATGTGACAACTCACTTGGCACTCACTTGCACTCACTGCCACCAGTGCACTCACTTGGACTCACCTGCACCACCAGCACCATATAATACTCAAAAACACTAACTAAACATCACTAATACTCTTACAGGTGATTGGAACCACCAAAACAATGTCACATCAACATAGTCACCTCAAAGATGAACCGCTAAGAGACCGTCATTCAAAGATAGTCCATCAATAGCCGTCATAAACATGCAGCCATGAAGACCAACGGTGGTAGTGTTTGTCGTGTATAAGTAATGTAAGTGTCATGTGTAAAGAAGTGTCATAGCGGAATGGGCTGTATAAGTGTCTATAGGAATGTGGTATAAGGTAAAGTAAATCTGGTGTGATGTGTAGAAAGTAGGTGTTAAGTCAATTCTGGGTGACGTTGTAAGTAAATCTAGTGTGTAAATATTCTGTGCATCATTCATGGTGTAAAGTAAATCTGTGGGTGTGCGGCGTGTGGTGAGTGTGTAGGTCAATGTTAGGATAATCCATCCCATAACGTCAAATAGGACAAATATTGTGACGGGTTTGCCACGACCAGTAATATTATCGTGCTATAAAAATTAGCGCTGTGGCACAAATGACCCCGATTATGCCAGTCAAGGCGCTAAATATCATGTCAAACAAGGTTAAGACACCAAAAAGGGCTAAGCCCTAAAGACAGATCAAAAATTACCGGGGTCAAAATTGACCATGATGACAAAATTACCGTGGTCAAATGAACCCATGTATCTTCAAGTCTTTAGGAGCAAGGGAAGGACAAAAAAAGTAAACATCAAAAAATAGGCTAAGCCCCTAATGAAGATCAAAAATACCGGGAAAAATTGACCCATGGGTCGAAAAAAAGAAAATTTTAGGGGGGCCGCTAAAAAAAAATAAAAAGGGGCATACGACAACGGTACGTACAACGTTGCGCAACCCTTCTTCGAAGTTTCAAAAATTAGGGTGCCCAAAAAATAGGGTTCTCAAAAATTAGGGTTGCCAAAAAATATCGTGGGCCAAAGATGACCCATGAAGACCACAAGGGTATTCGTCGGAAAAAGTCAAACGCCCAAAAGTAACAGGCACAAAGGTCAAGGCACGTAAAAAAATTTGGGGGCCCAACAAAGGTCAAGCCCCAAATAAGTGTAAGGTCAAAAAAGATTCAAGAGGCAGGCAAAAAACTGGTCGGCCTCAAAAAAGGCGTACATAAAAGCATGTTTTCTTCCGGTCAACATGGTAAGTGATGGGAGTTTTCGTTGTCAGGTGGGTTTTGGTGGCCGAATCATCCCTAGTACTCATTATTGATATCCATATATCTATCAAATATATATTCATAAAATTATTACAATTATAATACATATATTATCCATATATATCTATAGATATATTTATATATATTTATTATTTATAATATATAATTATATTATAATATATATTATATATATTATATATTCCCTGAATACTATATCCATTAGGTTCAATACATTTGTTCAATAGTACATTAAAGTACTACTCTAAGACACTTGGTCAGCCAGACAAATCAGTTGGGATGCAGATTAAATGCAATAGAGCTAGAGATAAAACAATCACAAAAACTGCATTATAATATATATATTGCTACATATATTATATATATATATATATAACTTACATATATATAGGTATATATATATTATATAATGATTTTATATTAATTATATAAAATAATATATATAACATAATATATATAATAGATTAAATAATATTTTAATTATAAGTTAATTAGGAGAATGAAATGCCTGCCGCATCCGCATTTGGAAACATCCGCAATGCTCGCACCGCATCCCACTTAACGGCAAATCCGCATCCGTCTATCCGCTATCCTCTTTGAAATGCGATTGCCCGGGATATGATAACTATAGCTCAATAAATTGAGATGGAGATGGAATTATTGTCATCTTAATTCTCCATTTATGGCATAATTGTAGAATTTCAATTTTGAAATAATAATTGATAAAAATCTATATTAATATACTATTATACTATAATTATATAAATTATTGCATTATACATTTTTGTATAATGTAATTTTTATATAATTAGTTTCATTTAGTATCTATTTATTATATATATATTATATATTATATATCCATAGTGGAAGAAGCTATACATCTAAAACCTTGTACGTGGCATCAAAGATTATTAGCGGAGAGAAGTTGAAAAGAGAGCAGAAGCAGGAGATGCTGAGAAGCTAAAGCAAGAGGCAACTCTTCATGATATGAGGGAAAGCAATGAAGAAGTTTTAGATTGGCAAAACGTAAAGGAGCGAAAGTAGGATATGATAATCCAAAGACAAAATGCCAAAGAACATTGTACCCGATGCTACCTATAATCATGGAAACAAAAACAAAAAAGATATAGAGTACTAATAGACAGTTGATTGAATCTAACCGTGCACTCCGGCACAGAAGCAAGGGGATGAAGGAAGAGAGAGAGAGAAACTAATTGGACGTGAAATTAGGAATGAGGTAATACGGAGAGAATGTTAGAGGAGGCTTCGTTTTTTAAGGAAAATGACTAACATTTGTTAAAAAAACTCCTGGTGAGGATGGTATAAATATTGAGTTCTGAAGGAGGGAGGAGGGGGGCTGATAGCTTTGATGCGTGTTGAGTATTTCTGTAACAAGTTGTGGAGATGGTAGATGTGAGTTGGGAAAGGTCAATATAGATATCCATAAAAATAGGGAATGACATGGAAATTGAAAATTTAATAATCTCGCCCTAATGGATCACATGCGAAGGATATAATGAATATTAGAGTGAAAATATAATGTTCCTTGAAAGAAGACAATAATTGCTGTAAGTTAGCCATATGGTATCAGACAAGTTGTTAGAGATAATATACAGATTATGTTTGCATTCATTAAGAATTATACAGGAAAAGAAATGGGGGACATGGGAATACAATAAGAAGATATATGCCTTCATACTGAGAAAATCAATTTGATTTTTACCTCAGGAGAGGAAGCTGTGTGACAGATTCTCGAATAAGATATAGAATTGAGCGCCAGACTGAAATGCTATAAGTACACAATATATCATCTTAAGCAATTCTTCTAAGAAACTAAATTTCAAAAATGAGTAATGTTAGTAATAATCTTTACTAGCAAGGGGGTAGTTTGCTTCTCCGATACTGTTATATACGATTGACCACGTCATATACTGTTAAAAATTTAGAGAATGGACGAAGACATCATTGTATATTCATGATTGGCTACGTGTGTGAGAGGAGATGTGAGAGTTGAGCAAATGCCGCCTCTGTTTCACAGGAAGAATAGATAAAAACTATGATTGAATATGAATGTGATGAACAAGCAAAAATATCTGATTTAAGTAGCAGGAAGGAAGAGAGAAAGGAGTGATGTGGGAGGTACTGATAAGTAAAATTAAAATATGGATAGATTAAATTCGAAGCACTATAGAGAAGGTTTATGTGTGACAAAGAAATACGAAGTAGGATGCAGCTATGGCAACGTAAGAGCAGTAGCCCCATCTTAAAAAACTATATAGAACAAGACAGGGAAGAGAGCAATAACGAAGGATGTGCCCGATCACTTTGTTGGGCGGAGACATGGAGCATGACAGGAGAGAGAGAGAGATAATTCAACACGGACTGAATGTTCAGGACATGATTGGAAAGACAGAAGACAGAATGAGAAACAACAGTCAGGGGAGAGCGTGGTGTAAACATGATCATAAAGTGGACACAGCTCATACTGAGATGGTGGGACACCTGGAAGAGGCAGGAGAAAGAGTTCACAGCAGAGGTGGAGTGGAGACCGCGGGAGTGAGACCAGGAAGCCGCGAAATTATGTTACCGTAGATAGGATTGAGGATGAGTATGGATAACACAAAGGTTTTGATTGTGAGTATACAAGAGGATGATTGAATTAGAGTAGAAGGTGCTCAAAGCTGACTAGAGAGATGTAAATATAATATATATATATATAATAATATATAGATATATATAATATATTACTAAATATAATCATATAAATAATAATATATATATATAATATAATATAATAATTATATATAGATATATATAATATATATATATAAATAGTATAAATCAGTCATGCCATCACGAATATAACTTTACTATATAATATATATATATATTAATATATATATAATAATATATTATATCGTATTTAAATATATATATATATATATTATATATATATATTAATATTAATATTAATATATATTATATAATATTTATTAATTAGTATAAATTTCAAGATATATCAAAGGAGTAAAAACATCCGCATCCGCATCCGCATCCGCATCCGCTATCCTCATCTCTACTATAAGATCCGCAATCCGAATCCCGCGATCTCTCCTAAGATCCGATCCGGCATCCGCATCCCGCAACCAGTCAATTGACATTCGGGTCCCATCACTTAAATATATATAATAATATATTATATTATATAATATATATATATAATTAATGAATATATATTAATATATATATATATAATAATATGATATAATATAATAATATAGTATATATATAAATATATGGAATATATTATAATATATATATAGTATTAATATATATATATTATATATAAAAATATAAATATAATATAAATATAGTATTAATAAATAATTATATATATATATATATGTATATATAACTATATATATAAATATATAATAATATATATATTAATTATAGTATATATATGAATATATAATAATTATTGACCTTATATATCTGCTATTAAAACACGATGAATATTCCAGATATATTACAAAAGGGTAAATATATTATTATTATTATATAGATCATCATCATCATCATATAGCGATCGCGAACGTCATATCCTCATCAAATCAGATAAACCCTTGATTCATTCATCAGTCATCATCATTCGACTCTCATTCTCATCATCTACAACATCTAATCTCACCCAAGAATGGAAGCAAGTGTACGTTCATAGCATTTTGCAAGCTATACCCGGAAACTAAAATGTTAGAAGAATAGCAAGTAGAAAAGGGAAAGCCTAGCCTTACCGCCCCCCTTGTTCTTTTTATACCAATTAGTAGATGAATGACGCGTCGCTAGTCAGAGAAAAATCGAACCCTAGAGGCTTCCACGCGCCCGATGTGACCCTCAAACTCTGACCTCTCTTCAATGGAGTTCATTCCTGGCAGTGTGGCTTACACCCATACCTCCTCACAAAAGCCACCCATTCACTCCTGTTAAGCACCTTTCTTCTCCCTCTGCCAAACACATTTCTTCCCTTCAGGGATTCCTTTTGCGACTCATTCCACTTTCCTTCTGTCTCCCATCCGCGATTCCCAACACACTTAACACTATACATCCGTTAACCGACCGTCTGTCATCCATCCACGCATGACAAACCATCTCAAACATACTTTCATTTACTCTCATTTACTCCAATCTCCACACCAAATACCTCTCCTCATTTTATCATCTTTTCACACCTAACACCACTAAGATTATTCCATCTGAACATCATTTTAACAAATTTTACAAGGGCACCCCAATATTCTCACTACTATACACTAACACCGGAACAACATACCCTCATTAAGACCCTAGCGCACTCAACACTAGTCCCTTTACATCCACAACGATTTACTGCACAGCTAACCTTCAGTGCCTCACAATTTTTCCTACTAACACTCTGCATCATGTGTCCCCTTTTCATCCACATTATATATAACAAATATTTAAATTCAGACATTTTTTCCAGCTGCCACCACTTAAAATAACTTCACACAGTCTGTCCTCATCTTCATAACTAAACCTTACTCTATCTACGTTTTACTTTCAACACCTTTTTACAACACCCTCAAAATCCCTCTACTAATCCTCACAACTCTCTTCAGATTCGCCACACAAAACCATCATCCTCATAGGTATGGAATCTTCCACTCTCATCCATTCTCATCATTCTAACATAATCCCTTGTCACCCCTACCTAATTCTCTTCATAACCTCATCCAGTAATACAGATTGATTGCCAAGGCAACATACCAATCCCTTCTCCGACTCCCCTATTAAGATTAAAATAATTCATTTGCGACTCTATTTCTTCACCGCTTCACTATCGTTCCATATTACTTTGATTTCTATTCAGAAGCTTACCTACCAACACCATATCACTAACACCTGCATAGATTCCCTATAATCATACGCCTGTGCAAATCCATAAACCTAAATCAATTTATCTTCTCCTCCCTCAATATCCCAATCATTTGTTTCAATCAACACCATATATCACACATCCTCTACCACTTCTAACGACCTTATTCTTCCCCAAATAGTTCTTCCTCATCGACCAAAATAATCAACATACATCTACCAACAAGCACTCAATAAACTAATACCACAAAAGTTTTTATATTTCCTTTTCCCCCCGTATTAAAGGTACTAATATTGACTTCCTCCAATCCCTCACTATACCCTCCATAAACTGTTTGTTACACAACTTCCAAATCACATGAATCCCATCCTCGCATATATATATAATTAATATATATAATCTAATAATATTACGTATATTATATATATATTATTATATATATAATATTATAATAATAAATTTATATATATTATATATAGTATAATATCTAGTACGGCGAATCTGAAGAGTGAGAGATTGGTAGAGATTTGGAGGGTGTGTAAGAGGGGTTTGAAATAAAACGTAGATAAGATAGTTATGTTATGATTGAGGTCAGTCCCGCGTGTAAAAGTTATGCTAAGGATAATGAAGCGAACAGGACTAGTTTAAATTAGAATATATATATTATATAAATATATATATATAATAAATAATATAATTATAATTATATATTATATAATATATATATATATATATATATATAATATATATATGTTGACGAAAAGAGATGAGCCGAGTAGTAATAAGTTTGGAATTGAAGGAAGAGGCCTGTCAATAAATCTTTGTTGATGCTAGCGACTAAGTTTGAGTGCCTATGTCTTGCGTGATGGGGTAAGTTTACCTGTGTCTAATATAGTAGTAAGACGTATGTGGAATAAAGATATAATCAAGTACAAATTTCAGAGGACATCTTAGGCGGTTAGTGAGCAAGATATAAAATGACGAAGAACATATTCAATTGTATTATAAAACAAGGATAAATGAGAGAATAAATGAAAGTATGTTAGATGGTTTCAATCGAAAGAATGGATGATAGTCGGTATTAAAGCTTTTCTCTTGCCGCCTGGTAAAACGACGTGGGAACGAAGAAAAAGCGGATGAGTCAGCATTATACAGTCTAGGCTCTGACTTTACTTGCAAGGCGAGAAAAGCACTAATAGAGTGAAATGCAAGGTTTTGTGAGTGTCATGTCTGTGGACCCACCTGGCAAGGGATAACCCCCAATGCAAGATCCATATGGGGTCCGTCGCATCCCGTGCAGCTCTTAGGATTCTTGCCGAGTCCACTAATAGTATAAAAGGGGAGTAAGCGGCTTCTTTTCGACTTGTTCATATTCTTCTACTACTTTTTTTGTTTCTGGTACAAGTTACGCACCTTACCCCAGTCTTGCGAAAAAAAGGTGGTTGATATATATATATAATATATATATATATATTATAAATTATAATATAATATAATATAGGTATATATATATGTATATATATAGTATATATATATTATATAATTATATGATATAAATATAATATAAATAAAATAACAACATTCATAAATGGAATTTATTTGATACTTTAAATAAAAAAAATAATATCCAATATATAGAAAATTATAAAAAGAAATAAAAAAATATTTGGCATGTGAAAAATTTCAAAAGTACTTGCAAGTACCAAGCACAAGTACCAGTACAAAAGGCTCAAGTACAGGACAAGTACTAAGGTTTGGCCTGGTTAGAGCGTCCGGTCAATGAAAACTGTGCGACCCGCAAAGGTCGAAATGTCCGAATTCCCCTTGATGGTGAAAGTGCAATTTGTTCAGATGTATAATTACCTATAAAAATGGTAATTGATTGGATTTGAAGACTTGTGTGAATAAAGCACGTTATAGAGGATAGTCAAGTTCCAAGGAATTGGAGAGAGAGCACGGAGTAATAGTACCCACTTTTATATAAAGGGCTAAAGCGAGAACAAAGGGAACTGTAGAAGATTACTAGCGGGAATAAGTTTACTGAGTGTGTTAGGGAAGGTAATGCTGTGGTATTTTGGGGCTCGAGAAGAGGCTGTCCACGTATTTTTCGAGACTGAAGAAGAACTGTTGGTTGAAGAACAAGGTTTTGCAATCATGCGTTAGGAGTGTTACGGAGTGTGGATCAAATCTTTACATTTTAAACAAATGATTTGAGAAATATGATGGAAGAAGAAGAATTAAATTTCTATTTTTAGTTTATGGAATTTGCACACAGCGCGTAATTTTGATTAGATTAAGGGAAGTTTTTTATGGCAGGTGTAGTATATTATGTGTTGGTGGTGAGTGCTTCTGAACTGGAAGTCAAAATAGGTAATGAGACGTTAGGTTGAAGGCGTGTTGTGTAAGAAAATGGTTTGTCCCAATGTGATTGGTTTAGGATAATAGCGGAGTGAGACGAACTTGTGGTTATGTCTCCTTGGTTATTCGAACCTGTATATGGATGGGCGGTTATTTGAAAGAAATTCGAGACGGGAAGGGTGGGATGGCAGGAATGGTTTGTTTTGAGAATGGTGCGGAGAATGTAGATGAGTGGGAGGTCGCCTACCTGTATATGCGGATTGATTGGTTCTGTTTGGCGAATCTGAAGAGAGTTTCGGAGGATTGGTAGAGAGATTTCCCAGGGTGTGTAAAAGGAGGGCTGAAAAGTAAACGTGGATAAAAAGAAGGTTTTGGCTGTGAGTGAGGAAGTACCGGTATATATAGCGCTTAGTGGTGAGCATGCTGGAAATCAACTGAGGTTCTAAATATTTAGGTATTATGTTGGATGAGAAGTAACGACGAGGCAGTTGTTAGTAGGAAAGTTCGTGAATGGCAGTGAAGGTCTGGCTGCCAATTAAATCCGGTTGGTTGAATTGGTTAAAAAGGACTAAGTCTTGAGGTGTGCTAGGGTCTGACATAGGTATGTTCGATACCCTGTGTTATTTGTATTGGTAGTGAGACTAATGGTCTGAAGAAGAAGTTTATAGATCTTAAAAGTTAAATGATCAAGATGGACAATCTTAGGGGTGTGCTAGGTGTTGAAAGAATTAATAAAGTGAGGAATGAACTATTAGAGAGTGTGTTGGTGGCTGAAGAAAAAAGTAAATGAGAAATTAAATGAAAGTATGTTGAGATTGTTTGGTCATGTGGGAAGGATGAATGATAGATCCGTTGGCTAAGCGGATGTATAGTAGAGAGTGTGTCTGGGAACGACCCGCGGGAGACCGAAAGAGAAGTGCGAAATTGCAGTCCCGGTTGAACGAATGTCTGATGGAGAGAATTTGTGAGGTTGGCAGGGCAGAGAGTAAGGTGCATGATAGAGAGAGAGTGCTGAGGTTTTGTTATGGGGGCATGGTTGTGGCCCACCTTGGGCCAGGGGATGAAACCCTTACCATTGACGATTTACCATAGTTTAGGGTCCGTCGCAGTCCCATGAGGCCCTAGGTGGATTTTCTGTCTGACGAGTTCTCACTTAATTAATTAAGAGGGCGCGTTAAGGCTGGGCTTTCTTTTTCCGACATTTGTCATATTCTCCTACTACTTTTCTTTTCCGGTGCTGTAGCACGCACCTTACTCCAGTCTTGGAAAAAAAGAGGTAGCTAAAGAAAGAAAGAATTATATATATATATATATATATATATAATAAGTATATATATATATAATATATATATAGTATATATATAGTATATATATATATGATAATATATATATATATTATATATATATATATATATATATATATATATAATGATATATATTTACCTTGGTTATTCAAATTTGTATATGGATGGGTTATGAAGGAATTCGAGGTGGGATGGCAGGAAATGGTGTTAGATGGTAAAGAAGAAGGGATTAGGGAGGGAAAAATAGATTGATAGGCAGGGATTGGTTCTTGTGGCGAGATCTGAAGAGCAGTTTGAGAGGATTGGGTAGAAGAGATTGGCATGGTGTGTAAAAGATGGGGCTTGAAAAGTAAACGTGGATTAAGGAGTAAGGTTATGGTTGGTGAGTGAGGACACTTCCTCAGTGTTGGAAGTTATGTTAGATGGGTGAGCAGCTTGAACAAGGTTCTGAGTTTAAATATTTAGGGTATATGTGGATGAGAAGGGAACGGACATGGCAGAGTGTAGTAGAGAAAGTTGTGAATGCAGGAAGGTGGGCTGTGCAATTTAAATCGTTGTTGAATGTAAAGGGACTAAGGCTTGAGTGCCGCTAGGGGTCTTACATGAGGGTATGTGTTTACCTGTGTTATCTGTATATTAGGCGAGACTATGGTCTTGGAATAAGGAAGTATAGATCTAAAAGTTCAATGTGTTCAGAATGGACAATTTAGGGGTGTGCTAAGTGTGAGAAGAATGTAAAAATGAGGAGATGAACGTATTAGAGAGTGGTGTGGTGTGAAGAAAGGGGTAAATGAGAAATAAATGAAAGTATGTTGAGATGGTTTCGTCATATGGAAAAGGATGGATGATTAGTCGGTTGGTTAAGCGATGTATAGTGGTGAGTGCTGTTGGGAACCGAGCCGGCTGGGAGACCGAGAAAAAGTGGATTGAGTCAGTAACGAATGTTTGAAGGATGAGAAATCTTTAGTTTGGTAAGGCGAGAAAAGAAAGGTTGATATAACAGGAGTAGAATGGCGGGATTGTGAGGGTATGGTTGTGGCCCATCCTGGCCAAGCGGATGAACCCTTACTTTACGGATCTAACATAGTGAGGTCCATCGCTGTCCCCATGAAGCTTTAGGGTCGATTTTCTGACTGCGATGAGTTCTCACGAATTTAATGGTACTGAGGGGCGGTAAGGCGGGCATTCTTTCGACTTATGTATGTTCTCCTACTGCTTTTTTCCGATGCTCGTCACGCACCTTACTCCCATGCTTGGGAAAATAAAAGGCAGATAAAGAAAGATAAGATATATAGTATATATATAATATATAATATATACATATATATATATATATATATATATTATATATTAATATATATATATATATAAATATATAATTATATACAGTCATATATATATTATATCATATATATATTATATAATATATATATTAGATTATATAGATATTATATATATAATATATATATATATATATATATATATAATATATATATAAGTATATATATATATATATTATATATACCGAGTATTATATATATATATATATATTTATATCTATATATATATATATATATATATATATATATATGATATATATATATAATATAATATATATATCAATATAATTATAGTATAGTATATATATATATATATATTTATACAGGGTTCACACTTTCTGGGAAAGTCAGGAAAAAAAATTTCAGTTTTGTTATGTTATTTGTGTGATATATTTTTTTTCCTTACTGAATATAACTTGTGGAATAAGAGATGATTTGATAGGTGACATGAAAAGGACTGGGCGAGGAGATGACATTCCAGATGAATGCTACTTCTATCCTGTGTTCTTTTTATTTTTAGTATCTACATGGTCTTACTGAAAACTTTAAGCAAGCTTAACCTAAGTTACCTCATACTACATAGTTACTTCTCTCGCAATTAAACCAAGTGGTACTGAGAGGGAACAAGGTACAAGTATGTCCACAAGTACGCTTCATCTCACTTGCGGACCCCAACCCTTGATAGAATTTGATGGTATATATGGATGTGTATTTTAGAACTGTGTATATAGATGACTTAGTTAATTAATATATTATTTTTCATTAAAAGGAATTTAATATATCTTTTTCTTTATTTCATAGGTAGAGATTTATACATTTTCAATTGAGATAGTTTTTTTGGTTGTAGGTTTGACGAATATAGTTGTATTATGTATTCATTGGTTATTTATTATTGCAAATATTGTAGAAAGTGTCCAGACGAAAGTTCATTTGTTTGTTATGCAATTGTCAGTACAAACAAAAAATAAATAACTAATACTTTATATAATATATAACGGTATCATAGTAGGTTATGAACGTTACAAACTTAGATAACTACATTCATATTTTATTGATCACATATACTAGTGGTTGTTTATAGTGATAAAGGATATCATTACTTGATTAAGTTCCAATGAGTCAATACTATGCTATAAAAGTTATTGTATATAATATAGAACTTATTGTAATATCCTAGCTAACTATGGTAGGATCAACGCCCTCATAACTACGATAGCTTTTACACATTTACAGAGGGAGAATAAAACTTCATTATTTATAATATTCTGAATAATCATATAATACTCTAGCAGTAGGTAATTACCAAACCATCATGATAAAATAACTTATTCGTATGTGAGTGTCTCTAAATTAATATACAAATATTAGTGAATTAGTGTTTCACTATACTAGAAAAACGTAATATTCCAACGACTATACTGTTGCAAGTAAACCTGGTACATACATGTCTTCATTATTACAACCGCATATTGTAACAAGATGACCACTTAGTGATAGATTGAGTTATAATCACCAAAGTTATTCAACTTAAGATTATTATTTCGCACCTGATTAAACCAGTTTGACATGTTATCATAATCAGATATCGCTAATGCAATACTACTAGCTTTACACCATTATACAGAGCAAGTGATGCTTATATCTCTAAAGTGTATCTGGAGTCATATAACCATATATCATGTAGCGCAAAAGAACCTATTCAAAGCGTTCTCGGAGCACTTGTTTGTCGTATGGGATATCTAAGAACGATCGATTCATTTTTAAACTCATTGTATTACATTGTCTTTGTTTAATCATATGTAAGCGCCCATATCTCTCAAATATTATACTATATTCCTCCGATCGATATAGTTTCCTTTGCTGTAGTTTAGCTTTGCATCAGTTAGTTATCAAATTATTGGAGACTTAGAGAAAAGACCCCTATGAGTTATTGTGTTATAAGAATGTGAAAAGCTGCCCAATGTACTCACCTATGCAGCCCCTGCTTTACTTTTTGCCTAGAATAGCTAACAGCGCCTCATACCTTCTCAGGATGTCACGTAACGAGTGCATCTAGCTCAGATGAAGTGCTGCATCTCAACTCCTTTTCGATGATAAAGAATTCACCACAATTAATACTTGATTGGATAGTGACTCCTTTTGACCGACTGATAAACGCGATAATATAGTCGTTTATCTTGCGGTTGGATATATTGATAGTGAGCACCTCGGTTAATCAATTACTGTTATTGTAGTGCTATTTTATAACATATCTTTTGTGGTCCAAAGATTATTGATATAATTATACGTGCACATGATGATATTCATACCCTGTTCGCTTGTCTGCACACCTTTTGATCACTAAAAGTGTGAAGTGACTTTTGCTGAGACTTCTCACTCGAAAAAAGATATTACGTCCAGATTTTAGCTCAGCAAGAAATCTGAGATTCAATCATCAGTCTGTAGTTTCATCAATGGAAAGAGCAGAATGCACAAATCTGCCAGCTTAGAGCTCTCATGAAGATAGGATAAGTTCATAAGTCTCCTATATCACTCTGCAAAAAGATATATGTTGATCCAAATGTAAGAGCTGCCCATAGGCGATTCGCGTACTAACTATCTGCCAAACGAGTCATATAAAAACACACCTATCCAACAAAAATCCAGTTAAATCTAGATAAAGCTGCTGTTCGATAAAGTGCTCTCTATCTGTTCTGCATGTATGAGGTAGTAATTATATAGAGGTTTAAGTATATGTTAGGTAGGGAAGGGAGATGGAAATTTTTAATAGAAGTAGAGAAAATGCAATAATATTACTGAAGGCAGTATTGCTACCAATTAAAATTCATTACATACCACTATGTTGTTTGAGAAGAAACGAAGATGAGAACTAAGAATGTATATTTCGAGTGACTTAGAATTTTGTGATTACTACATTGCAGCCTTAATTTCGCATATATATATATTTATACATATGATAATATATATATATATATAATAATATATATATTATAATAGTATATTAGTATATTATAAATTATATATATTATATAAATATATTATATATAATTATAATATCAAGTTGAGTAGACGTTATTAACCTAGGCATTAATGAGTGTATAACTTTAATAAATATCATTTAGTCTTTTTTAGTATATAAATTAAAACTGTTTACTTTGGTAAATAACAATATGAAAAAGGTGAGTGCGTATTTGGATCGATTATAAGAAGAAGACTAGGTTAACTGCAACACTCTTTACTAATAATAAGAAAAAGTATATTTTTTATTAAATTCGATCCACTGATAAATGTTTCACAGCTTTTCTAAAAGTAAAAACTACTGTAATAATTTAAGGTATGAACTGAGTAAATAGGCTTGCCTAATAATGATTAAATAGATAATATCAATACGACAAAAATAACCGAACACGCTGGTAGTGTAGAATAAATTTTGCAACGGTAATTTGGTCAGGAATAGTCTAGGGAATATCAAAATTACAAAATTGTTCAGGGGTAAAAACTCACTGATATATATATAATATTATATAATAATGTATATATATATAATATAATCATATTATTAATATATTATTATATATATATAATTATTATAATAATGGTGTGTGTAGTTTAATCTGTTAAGTATATATGTATATTACTTATGAAGGATAGTAATTTCAAAAGGTATAACTTAAACTTTCCAGGATAAATCCTGCAGCCAAAATCAACTGGGATCCAAGTAGTGAGATAATACAATCCCCTATTAAATATATATATATTATATATATATTATATGATATTAATATATATATATATATATTATATAATAATATATGTAAATATATATATTAATATTTAGTATTATAATATATAATTAATATATATATAATATACCGGTATATATATTAATTATATATATATTATAATTATATATAATATAATATATATATTATAGTATTATATATATGATATATATATATATTAAGATATATATTAATAATATAATTAATTATTAAATATTAATAGATATAATATATATAATATTATTATATATTATATAATATATATTTGATTATATATAGTTATAATAATATATGATATAATAATTAATATATGAAATACTTATATGAATATATATATAATATAGTTAATTATTTAGTATATATTATATAATATGAATAGTTAATATATATATATATTATACTTTATATATATCCAGGGATGGGGAGTCCGAGTCGGAGTCGGAGGTCGAGCGTTTATCAGGAGGTAAGCAGTCGGAGCTCGGCAGTCGGGAGTCGATTTTCCCAAAAAAGTTGGGAGTCGAGTCGGAGTCGATAAAAAAAAACCGACTCCTTTCGACTCCCAAAAAAAACAATTTTGTATAAACTTCTCACACAAAAATTTTGAAAGAGCCGACGTTATCATGATATTTTATTATAAAAGACTTTTTTTTTTTATATTGACATTTGTTTGTAGCAATTTTAAAAGGTTGTTTATTTTCTATAACTGGTTATAAAAAAAAGGTTATAAAACTGGGTTATAAAATAAAATGTACTGACTTTAGCAATAATTTTAAATAACGAATTATCAACAGCGAGCGATGCTATTATTAATCGTACAAAAATTGTGAAAGTCCAGTAGAGTACATAACTGATTTTAAAATATAGGATCACACCAATTATTAAGGATAGTTGTGACAATAAGCTAAAAGAAGATATCGGATTATAATATATACTATTAACATATTATAGGTGTATATGATCTAGTAAATTGATAATAAACCGTTCGTTATTATTGCTAAAAAAGAAACAGTGATATTTTTTCTCAAAATAAAACCAATAAGTCACACAAAACTAATCCTCTCTCTCTTTATTTTATTTCTTTGAAAATCACTATTAGACTATGATTTAATGCGAATAATGATGAAGAGTGATCCTAGTTCTTAAAAGTTATTCAGCTGCGAAATGTAAGTAGCATCTGACAATACCAAATTAAAAATTTTCATTAAGATCAATGTTAAGATGCTCGTGTAAAAGAGGATTTTATTACTAACTATTCAATATGAATAGAAATTTTAAGTGTCTATAAATATAACAAAGTCCAATTTACAATCTAGTTTGCTTTCTGAGACCAAAATTTATAAGTTTATTCATTTATAATTAGATTTATTATTAGTATATTAATTTTTGTATAATTTAAATTTATATTATTATTATAAATTTATTAAGTTTGTATTATAAATTTTTATATATAATAAATATTAAAACTTATTTAGAATTATTATATATATTATATTTATATTATATGATATAATATATTAAATATAGTATATATTATATATCACATTATCATCATACATATCTAATTCAGAAGCCTAATATGATAAGTCTAAGCTCATGACAACTAAGCCGGCTATATAACGTTATCATATCTATATCATTATCATACTATAACTCAAGCATCAGCATGAAGTCTATATATCATTATCAATTTTTACTTATACAATCATATTACCATTTCACTAACTTGTATCCTATTACCTATACTATATAATTTACACTATACTCATTAAATCTAATCTAATAATCATACTTAAATCATAATCATATAATCAGCTTAATCATACATAATTCATAAATCATATATCTTATATATACGTATATCATCATCATCTTATCTAATAGATCTCAATCATATAAATCTATAATACTAATAATCAAATCAATCATTAATCATCATCATCATCTTACTATATTCTACTCATCATCCATCATAAATCAAAACATAATTCATAATACAATATCCATATTAATCACAGCTACCTAACCAACTTATATAAGCAGCGCATTAGTATAATTCAATTATAATTTCTTGATAATCATCATTCAATTACATCTCATCATCTTCCACTTGGTTCCAGAGACTGTTGTTTTATACTATGATGCTCACAAAAATGCATGAAGTAAACAAAAAGCTAAGTTATGAAAGTACCACTCATGAATCTGAGTACAGAGTATAACATATGACTATTGATTAAATACTCTCTTTTTCGGCATACCATAGTATTACCTCATAAAATGAGTATAGACTAGGATACAGGAAATATGGGTATATTTATAGTGAGTTATAAAAAAAAAAATCTATAGTTATATTTAGAGTTTTTATACTATCTTCAAATTGATTTTTCATTTATCATTCAACCTCTCAATACATACCCCATATTTTCCTAACATACCCCCAACGCATAAACTCAAGCGCTCCTGTAACAATAAGTGCCGTTAACCTAAACCTAACCGTAAACAAGTGACATTACAGATCAAGAGAACAAAGACCATGATAAAACTCCTGCACAACAACGTTACGATAAAGCATAAAACGCCCCACATGACCCTACTATAAACACTACACACCTCGCCCCCATTACTAGTCCCCATTTAATTACCTAAGAAGACCCTCGTCGCCACTTCAAAGAAAATCACACCCTAATATAGCTTCACGCGGACTTGCCACTCAGCAACACGTCACTCATGTGAACTTTGAACATATACATCCCTCTAATGAGCTTTTATCCTCCATGTCCTGCGCCAACTGCCGACTGCAACCGGAAATTACCTTCTCCTTCACAGAGAGCCCGGTCGATATCTATTTTTCCTTGTATTATGCGCCAACCTATTATATTCTCGCGCGGGCTTACGCACATCCCTTCACCTTTCTCTCCTTTCCAGACCATTCAGTTTACATTGATCTCGACTAGTACGTCACCCTTTCTTCGAGAGTCACTCCAGCCCCGTCGGTGTGTATCATATCCAGTCAATTGTTTACGCTCCCAAATCATCTAAATTCAACTAAGTCTGCTTGCTAATAAACACATCAATCACGCCAGCCTCAGCCAAATAACACCATTCAATTCACTCCTCCTTACATCCACCCTGAACCAACTCCTCACTGTGTAATGCAAATTCCTTTCCTTCAGACCCATCTTCTAGCTTGATCTTTTAATACACCTTCTTCAATTGATCTCCTGACCTTTTCGATTTTATTGCTACTCCGAGCAATACCCCCACTTTCTATTACACAACCCACCTATCTATTACACAACAGTGCTAACTGTATGCTTTCGATATTCATCTCTACTCATATGTGAACTCCAAATCCTATCTCATCAATCTAGACATGACTCCACCTATAAATCTCTGCTCCATTTCACAACATTCACATTGCAACTAACCATTTGAAACTCTTAAACACGCACTTCATTCCTCATTATTTAACTAACTAATTTATTCTCACACCAACTAACAGAGCTTCATACTAAGGACTACTATATACTAATTATCAACACTAATGAACAGTTGGTCCTGTTAATTAACTAATCATACTTCCCTCTTATTGAGTTCACAAACACCACATTTTAGCGCAGCAACTAATAACATCTTATCAATGCCTCAATATATATACATACCTCAACACTACACTCAAAATAACACAAATCTCACATTCGCTCTATATCTTCCTCTACTTTTTACAACCTCCTCGCTTCCGCAAACCTTTCATATATCGATATCATCCATTTTATCTGTCTCTCTTTCTCACAACTCCAAATCATTATGAATCCTCTAACCCATTTATAAAGATTCAAATTTGGATCCTAACCTATCGTTGCGCTTACCAGCTCATTCAACCTCTCCAATTCATACATTTATCAGTAAACTTCTCCACATCTCGAGAGAGACCTTATCCTCTTCCGACAACCATAACCATTAACCTTATCTCTACTTCATCCTATCATACTATTTCATATTATCTCCACTTACTCATCTTTCTATACACACATACCCTCGCCACCCAATCACCTACAATCTATCTCGACCCTTAATCCGCTTCACCCAACCTATTACTAACGACTGCTACGCTCACCCTGACTTTACATATCAAGAGCTATGACAATACCTTTCTTCACTTCTCGTCCCCTGTCCATTCTCAATCTCTTCAACACCACTCCTATCCGAACTCTAGTATACCTCTATGCGCTACTACATTTACCTTTAATTCGTTTTACAATACAGATCTATACTTACACACAATACCTCCTCATAATCCTACACAGTGAAATAATCAAAATACACCCCTTACGCTATGAAAATAAGACATCTACTTCATTTCTCCCTCACCTCCACTTAACTTAATATCTACCATTCATATCACACTAGATCCTGTTATCTTATCACGCTTCACTATTGATCCCATTACGATGATCTATCCCTCACTTCCATTGACCAATATTACATCATTAAGCACCTGTCAAAGATCATTTCCTATTAATCCAGTCATACGCCTGTTACTAAAATACAGTTAGTAAAAAATAACTAACGATCATTACTAGCTAAGTATTCCACTCAAAATTGTAGGAATTAAAATCACTCATAACTACATTAACAGCCCAATCTTTGCACACTGGTGAAATTTCATTTGTTATTCCCATATTCAATTTCTGATTTTACTACCCTCGACCAGGTTAGCTCATCAGTCGCCCAGAAAGACCTCAATTCCGGACCGTCAGTAGACATAAAAATATCAACCCAAAAAGGCGCCTGAAAGCGTGGCTTTTTACGGCGAAAGCCATATCCGTTACAGGCATTGTTTTATTCATGGAAAAAAGTTCTCTAGTAAATATCTTCCAAGATTTGAATGAGGGACCAGACTGTTGAATTAAAATGGACCATTAGAAATTTAGGTTTAGAAAAGTTCTCGAAAATACAACAAAAGGTCTTGCTGTCATGGGTAACAAATTCTAAAAAAAATTTTTTAGAAAATACTAGAGCGAGTATCTTTAAAGAAAACATTAGTAATTTCAAATATACTTCAAGGAAGTTATAGAATATAGAACGTTTATTATTATTTCACAAGCCTATAAGTTTCTGACCAATTTCAAACCAAAATATCATTTGACCCCAAAGCATACAATAATCCGGACGATTCAACAGTGATCTGTCTGAACCAAAAAAGTGCAATTATCCCTAATCTGCATCAAGGTCTCCTAGTCAATTATTATTATATATTTATATTTATTATTATATTTATATTAATTATTATTATTATATTAATATATTATTATTTTTAATTTTTATTTTTTATTTTTATTTTATTTTTATTTTTTTATTTTTATTTATATGATTAATTTTAATATTATTATTATATTATATATTTATTAAATTATTATTATTATTTATTATTTATAAAGACATCGTAAGAGTATTTTCATCATTTCCATTATGAGACCCATTCACCGAAATTAAACAAAAAATGCTGAAATTGATATTTAGCATTACCTTTAATTTGCTCTCTAAGAGAAGAAGCTGAAAATTAACAGAAGACCGTTTCAGGAAAGGAGAAACTGACAGGAAAATTCATAACTGTCCTTTTTATTTGATAATTAATTAGTCGATAAAAATAGCTTTAAAACTTTTTAGTTATACTTAATCACATCAATAAATTCATGGGCAAAAGAAACTATTCAAAAGGCACACATGTTCAAATTATCTTTGATAATAATTGTTGGCGTTTAGTGACTTACGTCAAGCGTTTTGCAATCGTATGATGGGGGTTTCCTCCTGTTTGAAATATGGCTTTTATGTAGGACTAAATACTTTTATACCTTTTCAAGCGCTCGACATATTTCGGGGAAACGAAACTAATGATTTCACATATATTGCAAGAGAAATAAAAATGTAGAATTGTTTAGGCAAACACTTTTAACTTTTTACTTTGGATCAAATAAAACAGAGAACCTTAACCTTTTTTGCCCACGACAAAAAATCAACAATACCATCAAACTTTGTCGACATTGGTCTCCTCATTTTTACACCTAAATTTCTAAAACGTGATCGCTATACTCATTCTCATACTCTTCAATCTACAAATATTCTTGGTTAATACATGGTTAAAACCCAAGGCACTCAAAATTTTTAAAAAAAAAAAAAAAAAAAAAACCAACCCTTGCACTAAAATTTTTTTCTCAACCATTCAGGACGATGTCCGCCTTACCCCGAGTTTGGGTAGTGACTCATAGGCTAAGAAACCCCTCAAATAGAGAATATTCAGGTATACCTAATGTTAGGGTAGAGTGGAAAAAAAACGTTTTGTTCAAAATCGTTTTTTTTTTCAGGAAAAAAACATTTTCAATGTTTTTTCAGTTTTTTTCGTTTTGTTTTGATTAAATGTATTTTTAAAAAATATAAAGAAAACTAATGATGATATTTCACTTGAGTATTTATATTTTTCAATACTGGTAACCTGAAATAAAACAAATATTCCCAATTTTGATTTATAAAATAGCAGAAACACCTTTCTCTTAAATTTTATCAATTGTTTCCGGATAGAAATGTATATTAGATTGTGCACTCGACTTAGTCTACTGTTTCGTTATTACTCCAAATTTACTATGTATATTGGTTAACATTTTGGACATTATAATTCAGATTTTTATATTTCGTTTTATAAACATTAATGTTAATTAATATTTATTATAGAATTTCATTATATAATAATTTCTTTTGTTGACTTCATTCAAAATTTCAAAAGAATTTATTAAAAAATATTTGAAATTAAAATTTATTAGAAAGATTGTAACTGAAAGCAGGATGAGTGAAGTCCCCATTAAAAATATTTGGAGCTTTGAGATATCAACCTTTTGCATTCACTACCCCACTCCCAGACCCCAGGTCACTCCTTGGTGCCTGTGACTACCTGTCAAGCTTCATTATCACTGGGCTCATCAGCCTGATCAGGCATTGTTTAAATTTTTGAATATGGTTAAAAGTACGATATCTCAGAATCGTATGAAGTATCATGTGAAAATGACAGTGGTGAAGGAGCAGGGCCAGTAACAGGACTCTTAAGCCTAGCTGCCTTAGCATAATCATCTCTCTCAGTTGGCAAATTTTCAGAATTTCCTAGTTCTTAGGATTATGAGCAATAAATACTATAGTCCAAGGAGTGTCTATACAAAACAAAAGTAAATATTTCATGCAAGGGCCTTTGCAAACCTTTTGTATTTCCTAAAAAGTACCAGTCACACGACTTCTTTTTGCTCAAATGTGACATTTTAAAATTCTGATAAAATAATTATGATAAAAATTGATTACTGAAAAGCTGGCTATACAATAGGAAACATAAATTAATTGAAAGCCATAACTGGTTATATGAAGATCAAAATTTCAAAACATATAAAATAAAAAAAAATATGGAAAAACAACATAAAAATTTTGGAACACAAACCAGGCTTCCACCTTGTAGGAAATGGAACCAAAAAATGTCCCAAATTAGAAGCATTTGCCAAAACTTATTAATAAAATTGTTCAAAACATGTAAATATTCCCACAAACTTTTAAAATTCTGAAAAAAACGAAAAAAACATAATTTTTTACTGTTTTTTTTTTCAGGCTGTGGTTTTTTTCGGTGAAAAAAAACCGTTTTTTTTTTCTTGATAAGAAAAAAAACGAGCTTTTTTCTTCCTTTCCCAACCCTACTAATGTTACATGAAAATTCTCTAAACTTAATATTTTATAAAGAAAAATAAGTAAACCAAAATACACAATTACGATATACTTACCCAAAGCATAGATTAACTGTTGAGATACCTGTTTACCTATAAGGTAATATCATAATGTTTTATTATCCCAGTAATATTTTTATAGCCACCAACCAAACTTGTAGCTGAGCTCCAACACGATCTAGACCTAATATTTATTATTTATTATTATTATTAATAATGATAGATTAAATCACTTAAAATTTTCATTATTTTATATATGAATTATTATTATAATAATTGTAGCATTAGTAAAGATTATTAATTAATTATTTTAATAATTATATTATTATTATTATTTATTATTATTACGAAAAAGAAAGAAGGAAAAATGCGAAATGGCAACGGGGGTTTAATGATAGTTTCAAGCTAAAAGTTACAGGCAAAAAAAAAAGATTTTTTTTTTAATTGTGAATCGGTTCTTTCATACCCCGGAACCGTCATGGGCATGGAGAAAGCATTGGTGAAAAAATATGACCAAAAGGAAAAATAATAACATATATTAATTTATGCTTGGAAGAAGAAAAATCATACCAGAAGCGGAGGGAAAGCATTTATGGAAAGAAGGAGTCAAATATCAGAGGAACTCGTGTGCAAACAACTATGGAAAAAGTTACCAGTAAAAGTGTAATTGAAGCCCTGTGTTAAATTTTCTATTAAACAGCTAGAGAAAAAATCTCCATTCTGTGTCAAATCAAAGATTCAAGTTATAATTAAAATTTATCATTTTAAAAAAAAATTCCTTTTTTAACTTCGTGCCTTTAATCCCCTCTCAGAGAGAGTAAACAGGGGAACTACCAGAAATGAAACTGTAAGGCCGGCTATCCCAAAGCCTGTCGCCAACCACCGTGTTCGTAGAACCGAGTTTTAATTCATTATTACTCTTAAAAAAAATTTACTCTCAGAGACAAAAAATTTATAAGGCCCTCGGTGATTCAAAATATGGGGAATTACGAAAAGAAAAACATTTACTGCAAATAAATTTATAATGTAGACAAGAAGAAAAAATTAAATTGTGAAAAACTAATATAAGAAGTTTTTTTGTCTCTGTTTTCTTAAATTATACTTCAAGAAAGAAACTAATTTATTAAAAGAACTCCACACTTTTTGAATACAAGGGTTAGTTGGTGTTGCGAAGTAGTGGTTGTTGGTGGTCAATATATAAAATAAAAAAATTTTTTCTATAGATAATTTTACAAAAAACAACAACGAGGTATTATTCATTTTCAGAAGGAAGAATAAAACCAAAAAATTTAGAATTTGAGATTGGAGAGAGAGAGAGAGAAAGAGTGAGAGGAGGAGTGAGAGAAGGGACGGGGAAGAGAGAGAGAAGGAGTGAAATAGAGAGAAAGAGAGAGAGTAAATGAGGGTAGATGAGAGACAGAGAGAGAAAGACAGTAAATCATAAGAGAGAGAGAGAGACGAGAGAGAGAGAGAGAGAAGAGAAGAGAGAAGAGAGAGAGAGGAGAGAGAGATGAGAGAAGAGAGAGAGAGAGAGATAGAGAAGAGAGAGGAGAGAGAAGAATAGAGAGAGAGAGAGAGAAGAGAGAGAGAGAGAGAGGAGAAGAGAGAAGAGAGAGAGAGGAGAGAGAGGAGAGAGAGAGAGAGAGAGAGAGAAGAGGAGAGAGAGAGAGAGAGACGACGAGAGAGAAGAGAGAGAGAGAGAGAGAGAAGATAGATGAGAGAGAGTGAGAGAGAGAGAGAGAGAGAAGAGACTGTAAGGAGAGAGAGAGAGGAGAGAGAGAGAGACGAGAGAGAAGAGAGAGGAGAGAGAGAGAGAGAGAGAGAGAGAGAGAGAGAGAGAGAGAGAGAGAGAGAGAGAGAGAGAGAGAGAGAGAGAGAGAGAGAGAGAGAGAGAGAGAGAGAGATAGAGAGAGAGAGACAGTAAAAGAGAGAGAGACAGAGACAGACAAAGAGAAGGAGAGAGAGAAGGAAAGAGTAAATGAGAGAGAGAGAGAGAGAGATAACCTCATATGAATAAAATGGATAAAAATAAGCACCACGTAAAAAAGTTTATAAGTTAGAATATGGGTAAGGTGACTAAGGTCAACGGTCGCGTATAGTAACCCAGAGGTCTGAAAGAGGCACACCCTTAACAATCTAATGTAAGGGTAAGTTAATCGGAACTGTTGCAGGTGTAAAAAGGCCCCTACAGTTCAATATTAC
Organism: Trachelipus rathkii; assembly: GCA_015478945.1. NCBI lineage: Eukaryota > Metazoa > Arthropoda > Malacostraca > Isopoda > Trachelipodidae > Trachelipus > Trachelipus rathkii. The sequence goes on along the minus strand of JABUQX010110797.1, from coordinate 10,003 downwards.
AATACTGAATAGATAATCTCTAATTGTGAAGTTAACGGTAAAAATGTATGTAATAAGATTATACTAATAAGGGTAAGAAATTAATGAGTAATGAATGAAAAAGATTATACTAATAAAGGTAAGAAATTAATGAATAATGAATGAATAAATAAAATACAAATAAAATGATAAATATTGATTTTACAGTTTTTCCCAAAACCTTTATACTGCTCAATAAAAAAATTTTATTCACCAATATCTTCATTACAATAGACTTACCCAAACATAATCCACCAATGCTTCATGTATAATTTTATCAACAGCACATTCGTACACAACTTTGTCTGGCTGACCCGGACACAGATACCACTTTTGTAAAGATCTTGCAGAAAGAATGATAATGTTTTTTTCGTAACTATCAATGGAGTCGATCACTGCTATACCAACTAATCGCTGAAACAGAAAAACTTATATGAGAAAATAGTAAACATATTAAAAATTTTGCAAAAAAATATACAATTTCAAGTAATGACCATCTGGTTCACCTGATATTTGGAAAATCTATTTTCTTTGAAAACATATTTTCAAAGATAAATAAGATAAATACCAAATTCAAATAGAAAAGAAAAAAACAAAAACAAAAAATAATTTTTTGACAAATAATTATTAACAAATAGGCCTACCAACCAAGTTACCAAGCAATTATTATTATTATTATTATTATTATTATTATTATTATTATTATTATTATTATTATTATTATTATTATTATTATTATTATTATTATCCAAATATTACCCTAAAATCTAAGACTTGACTATTAATCTTAATCGAATATTTTTATATATCAAATATAAGTTTTAAAAAAGTTTTGATAAATTTATATCAATCGACAAAAGTTAATGTAAGAAGTGTAAACTATAACTTACAGCTTCAGGAGCCTGGGTAGGCATTGATCCAAACACAAGTGATGAAACTCTTCTCGATATATCTCCTAATTATACCAGCCGGGGCTTTCAAATGTATGAATATTGTATATGATCCCCGACACATCCGGAAAAAAACTGCTGAATCTGGATAACGTAGAATATGTAAGTAGCTAAGAAGACATCCAGAGAAGTCCTAAAAAAGTGTAAACTGTCACTTCTTCCCCTGTAGAGAAAAAGCAAAAGCTATAATATATAATATATAGTATATATATATATATATATATATATATATATAATATATATATTATATATATATATATATATATATTATATATATATATATATATTATATAATATATATATATAATATTATATATATATATAATATATATATATATATATATATATATATATATACTATATAATATATATATATTATATATATAATTTCGGTAATTCAATCTGTATATGGATGGGGTTATGAAAGAATAAAGAGGTGGGTGGCAGGAGATGTGTTAGAATGATGTGGGGAATGGAAAAGAGTGGAGGGTGCGCCTACCTATTATATGCGGATGATTTGGTTTTAGTGTTGGCGAATCTGAAGAGATTGAGAGGATTGTAGAGAGATTTTGCAGTTGATTGTAAAAAGAGGGTTATGTAAGTAACGTAGAAAATGGAGTAGAGTTATGTTTTTAGTGAGGAACATCCCTCGGATGTGAAGTATTTAGATGGATGTGAGCAGCCTGGAACAAGTTCTGAGGGAACTAAATATTTAGGATAATATGTTGGATGATAAAAGGGAACGGATGATGCTCAGTGGTAGTAGGAAAGTTGGAAATGAGCAGGAAGGTGGTGGTGCAATTAAATCGTTGGGATTATAGGGACTAAGTTCTTGTGCGCTAGGGTCTTAATGGAGTATGTGACCACGTCGTTAATGGAAGGAAGTGAGACTATGTCTGGAATAAGAAGTATAGATCTAAAGTACAATGTGTTGAGATGAACAATCTTAGGGGTGTTAGGTGTGAGAAGAATTGATAAAATGAGGAATGAACGTATTAGAGAGTTGTGTGGTGAAGAAATGAGTAAATGAGAGAATAAAGGAAAGTACGTTGAGATGGTTTGGTCATGTGGAAAGGATGGATGATGGTCGGTTGGTTAAGCGGATGTATAGTGGTGAGTGTGTTGGGAATCGACCGGCTGGGAAACCGAAGAAAAAATGGATTGAGTCAGTAAAGGAATGCCTGTAGGAGAGAAATGAGAGTTTGACAGAGGCGAGAAGAAAGGTGCATAATATGAGTTAATGGCGGGTTTTGTAAGGGGGTATGGTTGTGGCCCACATGGGCCAAGGGATGAACCCAACATTGACGAAATGCCATAGTGAGGGTCCGTCGGGGTCTCGTGAAGCTCTAGGGTGGGTTTTCTGACTGAGGCCAGGTCTTACTAAAGGGTATAAAGGGGGCGGTAAGGCTGGGCTTTCTTTTCGAATTGTGTCATTCTTCTACTACTTTTCTGTTTCTAGTGCATGTCGCGCAACCTTACCCCCAGTCTGATGATGATGATATATTCCTCCTTTTCACAGATTTTGAGTGAGGTGCACAACATACACCGAAAACAAAGTTAGTAAGTCGAGAGGAAAGCCCCTCTACCATCCCCTCATACCCTTAGGCGAGAGCCCGTAGCAGTAAAAAAAAAAATCCACCCTAGGGCTTCACAAGACCGGGACGGAGCCTCACTGTAGTTATCTCGTCAATGTAGGGTTCTCATTATATACTACCCTCAAAGATACAGTAGAGTATAGTGAGGAAAGAAGAAAGAAAAGTTTTTATAAAAGTTTTTCGAGAAAGGGTAGCAGTACGACGGGCTCTAGTTTTTAGTATTTTGTTTTATGCAGTCTTCAAGTAAAAAAAGTAAAAGAGTAGCGTGAAATCTGTTACACATGCTACCAATAGTGTATAACCTCTCTGAATCATGGATTCACCAGGGAGCCCTGAGTCTTGATAAGGGGGTATGCACAGGTTAATGAACTCTTATCTTCACAGGAGTGCTGTAAAGCTTCATCAACTGAGTGAAAATTTTAAGGACAAGATCTCAGTTGAGGGAAGCACACAGTAAAGATTATTTCAAAGATTAACTTGATAATAAAAGGCCAAGTACCAAGAATCTCAAAAGTATTGAGTAAATCACCCGTAGATAGTTCATTACAGGAGTCAAATTGGTGACCAGAAAAATGCCAAAATTTTAGAAATCAGACGTATTGTAAATAAATTCTGGAAAAACGTCTTGCTCTGAATTTTCTTAGTAAAGTTACAATTCCGAACCTTTTTTTAAGTTTATGTTTAAAATAATTATTTGAGATAAATCTAATTTGTTAATCAATTAGGTCTATTTTTTCAATACAAGTATGTTTTAAATCAAGGTGTACGTACACCACAGTTTAATTATAAATTCTTAAATAATACAAACATAAAAGATATAAATTTTTAACAAAGTATTATACCTGCAAGTCTGTGCTGATTTCATAGTATGATCCTTCGTGAGAAATATTAGGCCAAAAGCGCACAAACCCTTCTGGAGATACTGCGATGCAGGAAGGTACCTAAAAAAAAACAATTAAAAGTAATTAACATTAACTAAACAGTTAAAACGAAATAAAACTTAAAATATACTGAAATCTTTGAGAATAAATAATTATTTAGATGGGGGGTACTTATTCTATGCACTCCCCCTTTGGTATCGAGCATCTTGAAGAAGTGATGAAACAGCCTCCAACCGGGACCAAAAATCCACGATATCGGTGATGTTGAGTCTGATGTTGGAATGCGAGGCCTGGGCAGACTACTACAAGGTGAACCATGGTCTTGTGGGAGGGGGTTGCGCTCCCCTGTGACAGAACAGGTTTGGGTGATTGGTTAAATCTAGGTTTTGTATTAAAGGAAGATGTCCTGAGTGACGTCTGTCCGTCAATATCCAATTACGAGACACCACAAATCACATACAACTTCTCATGACCCATCAACCAAACACCCACGAATCAGTCAACAGAAAAACATACAACCTAATTAATTTTTATATCCCTCCATCTGTGGACATCTCAACACTGCCCACGGGATTATATTTAAACCTATCCCCCTTAACTCAATATCATTTAATTTCGGCCGGGGACTTCAAAGCACAACACCCTACATGGCTTAACACACACACCAAGAGGTGACACACTCATAGAAAATTTACATTCACTCAGTATCCTCAATAACAGTAACCAACCCACCTGACGACCTTTACAACACAACCAGAATTCCACATCTCCTGACATCTTCCGTTACACCGAAATTCAAGTTAACACAATTTGGCAAACCTTTCACACTCTCTTCTCTTATCACATCCCATACTAATCACAATTCAACATAAACACCAAACACACATTTCCTTTAAAAAAAAAATAGAAATGGCAAGCCCATATCGACCTCAGAGAATTAGATCTACAGTCCTTCCCAAACAACAGACATTTCTTCTCTTAACAAAGCAATACAACACTTCAATAAAATAATTCTAAAACCATCCAAAAAATATCTCTCTCATAACTACCGCAAAACAATTCAACCCCAACACTCTTCCATTCCTCATCAGTCTTAACACCTTCCCCTCATCCATATACAAATTAAATAGCCATGGAGATATAACACATCCCTGCCTCACTCCACTATTAATATTAAACCATTCACATTTCACTCCATTTATTCTTACACACGCTTTACTATTGACATGAATTCTTTTGATCCCACTCAAAAGCCTACCACAAACACCTTACATCACTAATCCTTGCCACAAGAGCTTCCCTATTAATCCTGTCAAAACCTAAATACAATTTATTATGCTTCTCTCTCATTTCCTCATTATATATATATATATATATATATATATATATATATATATATATATAGTATATATATATAATATAAATATCTATATATATTATAAATATATATATATATATATATATAATATATATATATAATATCATTCCTCATTATATATATATACGGTATATAAAATATCATAAATTAAATATAAATATATATAATAATATATTATATATATATATAATATAAATAATATATAAATAATTATATATTATATAATATATATATATATATATATATAATATATATTATAGATCTACTGATTTTTCTATATATATATATCTATTGCACTAACACCAATATTTAATTTTAATACATATAGATAACATATTATATCTATATATATATATAATTTATATATATATGATATATATATATAAATATATATTATATATATATATAATATATATATTATATAAAAATATTATTTATTTTATAGAGGGAGAGAGTACACGCATACTCGAAGCGATGAAATTACCTCCCAATTTAATGGTTCGCCTTTCTTTTTTCTTTTGCATTCATATTCTTCACACACTCATCTTCCAGGCAACATCTTACTAACCACCATTTATCCACATATCATATACACAATGTTTAAAGTACACACCCCACTTCCAGATAACACCTTACACGACTCTCTCCCTACACTCATATATCCCTGTGTGCGGGGAGAAAGAATTCCCACATCGTATGTCCTGCGTGGCGTAGAAGTCGACTAAGGGGCGGTGGTAGTTTGGAGTTGGCTGACCCACTACCAACCTCATCTCTTGCAGGAAATGCTGATGCATTGCCTCGGAGATGTTACCCTAAGAATTTCGCCTATGCATCCATTCTTTTTATTTTAAACGAAAAATTGTATTGAAAATTATGCACAAATAAATTTCATGAGGAATAAATGTTGAGCGAGAAGAGAGAGAGGTGATGGATGTATTTAGATAAAGGGCAAAATTTGATTTGCTCCGCTGTGACTGAAACAAAGATGAAAGAAAAGTGAAAGGTGGCAAAAGAACTCATCTGTGGAAATTGTGATAAAGCTTAACACCTGTGTTGGTGTGGAAGAGAATGAGAGAGGGAGAGAAGGAGTGGCAATTTTGATGAGTGAACCTGGCTGCGCACAAAGCTATGGTTTTAGAAAACTTTGTGTGTGGTGAGTCCTAGAATTTTCTAAATGGTTAAATTTAAGTTTGAAAAGTCCAAGGTATGTGTGGTTGGTTGTAAAGTATGGTCCATCTGAGGAAACGTTGAAGAGAGTACCGATTTGGGAAATTTGAAATGATGGTCTGGAATGGGCGGTGAGTAGGTAAGCTTCAGATTGAATATGTTGGGGGACCTGAATGGTTTGTGATAGGTGATCAAAAAAGGGATGCTGTTAACAGGTGTTGAGCAGGTGGCGGGAGAAAAAGAAATGAGTAGGAAGGCTGAAATGATTTTCCTGTGAGAGAGAGGATGTGAAATGTAAAGTAACTACTTTCTTTAAACACAGAGTACCATACGTATACTAGAAGTTGGATTATGATTTAGGGTCAGAGATGTTATCGTAAGTGAAAGTATGATTGATTTAGTGTAGTTTTGGTGAAGAAGGAAATGTTGGAAAGTAAGTATCACAGACGATGAAACCATACCATGTGTTGGACGTTAAAATCAGAGGGGTTTCAGGAATTGGGGGATTATCGGAATCAAATTTATGTTATTTTTTATTGTAAAATTAAGTTAGTGGGCTTGGATGGAGAGGAGTGATCCGAAAGGAAGTAGGTAAAATAAAGAGTGAGAAGTTAATGAGCAAGATTATAAGAGGATAAGGATGTAAGAGCGCTCGCTAGTAAATTCGGATTTTGGAAGTGAACAAGTTGATTACTGGAACAAATCTGGGCTGGCAAATGAAGAAGCAATTGTTAGTAGATGCAAAGAAGTATGTGGATGTGCTTAAAGTAGGAAGTAATGAATGTTTAACCCAGCGAATGTATTGGAACATGAAGATGATGAAAGCCGGTTTTAAAGGTAAAAAAGAAGCGTGGTTTGAATGTACTTAAAAGCAAATGATTGAAGTTTCAAAAGAAAGATGCGTAATTATATAAAGAGGCAAAAAAGAAATACTTAAAAAGCTGCATAACGGTAGTACGTAGGAGAAAACAAGAGGTGAATGAACAGTTGTGAAGGAGGATGAATGAGGACATACAAAAAGGGAAATAGGAAGCTCTTTCTGGAAGGAAGCCGCTAAAGGTTAAGAATTGAGAATAAAGGAATCTGCTTATATTATTAAAATAATGAATAGGCATGGTGCTTTTGTGTAACTGATGAAATGGCAGTGAGGGGTGCAGTGTGGAAAGAACACTTCGCAAAAAGTTCGCAACAATATTAACATAATGATTGAAGGTTGTTAGTGAAATGTGTGTGGTTTTTAGATGGGCAAGAAGAATAGTATTTTGGGGATGAGGTTATTTAGTAAGGAGGAGGTAGGGAAGTAATGGTTAGGGTGAGAAAGTTGAAAAGGAAATGCGTAAAGTCTGCAAGGTATAGATGGAAAAAGGATTACTAGTGAAATGAATCAAGAGCGGAGGCGAGATGCGTGATTGATTTGATTTGCAAGTTGTGTAATAAAGCGTTTATGGAGGTTATAGTTCTCAAGGATGGAGAGAGAGCGGTAATCAGTACCCTGCATAAGGGTAAGGAGAAAAGGGGAACTGTAGGAAAATTAATAGGCGAATAAGTTAAACCAGGAGGGATTGAGATTTGTAGGAAGGTATATTGCTGGTATTTTGGTCAAAAAAGTGCGTCGGAGGAACTGAGGGACTGTATGGTGAAGAACAAGGGGCGTTTAGGAGTGGTTAGATGGATGTATGTGGATCAATCCTTTACATTGAAACAAATTGATTGAGAAAATGAGGGAGAAGAAGAATAAATGTATATTTAGGTTTTTATGGATTTACAACAGGCGTATATAGAGTTAATAGGGAAGCTTTATGCAGGTATTAGTGATATATTGTTGGTGGTTAGGCTTCTGAATGGAATCAAAAGTATGTAATGACGATTAGTGAAGCGGTTTGTAAGAATTAAATGGTTAATATGTCAATGGTGTGGTTTAGGATTATAGAGGAACGTGCAGACAGGGTTGTGTTATGTCTCCTTGGTTATTCAATGTGTATAATGGATGGGGTTATGGAAAAGTTTCGAGGTGGGGAGGCAGGAAATGGTGTTAGATGATGGAGAATGGAGAGGAGTGGAGTGTGCCCAACCTATTATATGGAATGATTTGGTTCTTTGTGGCGAGTCTGAAGAGAGTTTTGAGAGGATGGTGGAGAGATTGCAGGGTATGTAAAAAGGAGCGTTGAAAGTAAAACGTAGATAAGAGTAAGTTATGGTTGTTAGTGAGGACAGTCCTCAGTGAAGTTATGTTAGATGATGAGCAGCGGGAACAAGTGTCCGAGTTAAATATTTAGGGTATGTGTGGAGGAGAAGGAACGGATGATGCAGAGATGTAGTAGAAAGTTGTGAATGGCCAGGAAGGTGGCTGTGCAATTAAAAAATCGTTGGTGAATGTAAAGGACTAAGTCTTGAGTCCGCTAGAGTCTTACATGAGGGTATGTTTTTACCCCTGTGTTATTGTATGGTATGAGACTATGGTCTGGATATAAGAAGTATAGATCTAAAAGATCAATGTGTTCAGATGACCAATCTTAGGGCATGCTAGGTGAAAAGAATTAATAAGTGAGAAATGAACGTATTAGAAGATAGTTGTGTGTGTGAAGAAAGGGGTAAATGAGAGAATAAATGAAAGTATTTGAGATTGGTTGGTCATGTGGAAAGGATGGAATGAAAGCGGTTGATTAAGCGGATGATAGTGGAGAAGTGTGTGGGAACCGAACCGGCTGAGCAGTAGGTTGACCGGAAGAGAAAGTGGATTGAGTCGTGGAACGAATGTCTTTGTTAAGAGAGGGAAATGTGCGTTTGCAGAGGCGAGATACAAAGGGCGTGAAGGATGAGAATGCGCGGGGTTTTTGCTAGTATAGGGCATCAGGTTTGTGGTAATTCCCAACCGTTCCAGGGTTGATGCACATAATACATTGACAGAATTTTACCATCTAAGGGATTTTGGAGACTGGGGGGCGGGGAGGTTTTTGTTTTTCAAAACGTTTTTTTCAGGCATAAATTTTGACCTAACGTCGGGTCCCATGCATGACTCTGGTGGATTGTCGTCTGTGACGAAGCTCTTCACCTAATTAATGGACTACTAGACGGGGGCGTAAGCTGGCGCTTCTTTTCCGACGTTTGTCATGTTCTCCTACTGCTTTTCTTTTCGATGCTTGTAGCGCCACCTTACCCCAATCTTGGGCAAAGAGGAAGAGAAAGAAGAATATTTAGTATTTAATTAATTAACTAATTATATATATATTAATTAATTTAGTATTATATTATATATATATATATATATTATTATATAATATATATATATATAAATATATATATATATATATATAAATATATAATATATATACAAATAAATATATATAATATATATATATATAATAATATATAATTTCTCATTATTATCCACCTCCTTTCCGCAGATTGGTAGTGAGGCGCGTAGCATACACCGAAAACAGAAAAGTAATAGAAGAACATGACACAAGTCGAAAAGAAAGCCCCTCCCCCTTACCGTCCCTTTTGTACCCTTGAGTGAGAACTCGTCGCAGTCGGAAAAATCCACCATACGGTTTCAAGAAACTTTGATAGACCGTCCTGCTGTTATCTATCGTTAATGTGGGTTCATTCCCTTTGCGGCCCCACAAACTTAAACCCCACTCACAAAACCCTGCCATTCACTCCTGTTATGCACCTTTCTTCTCGCCTCTGTCAAACTCACATTCCTCTCCATCAGACATTCCTTTACTGACTCACTTCCCTTTTTCTTCGGTCTTCCAGGCAATCGATTTCCAAGACACTCACCACTTTACATTCGCTTAACCAACCGACTATCACTTATAAATTGAACCACACATTGACGAGATACCACAGTGATGGTCCGTCTCAGTCTCGTGAAGCCTCAAGATGGATCTTTCTGATTGCGACGATTTCTTACTGGGGTGTATTAAATTTGAGGACTTGTGGTAAAATGGGCGACGCGGTAAGAAACGAGGTGCCTGGGTTCTACCATATATATATATATAAAAAAAAAAA
>JABUQX010110796.1:12500-30000 GCA_015478945.1 Trachelipus rathkii | reverse complement strand
TTTTTCATTTTTATTTTTTATTTTTTTTTTTTTTTTTTTTTTTTTTTTTTTTTTTTTTTTTTTTTTTTTTTTTTTTTTTTTTTTTTTTTTATTTTTTTTTTTTTTTTTTTTTTTTTTTATTTAAATTTATTTTTCTAACTTTATTTTTTGGTAAGTTTTATTTTGCATTTATACTTTGTGTTTAATTTTTTTTTTTTTTAATTTTTTAATTTTTTTAATTTTTTAATTTTCTAACTTTATTTTTGTAAGTTTTTATTTTAGATTTATACTTTGTTTAATTTTTTTATATAAGTTTTATTTTGCATTTATACTTTGTGTTCATTTTTTTTTTTAATTTTTAACTTTTTTTAATTTTTTTTTTTTTTTTTTCTAACTTTTTTTTTTATAAGTTTTATTTTACATTTATACTTTGTGTTTATTATTTTTTTTTTTTAATTTTTAAAAAAATTTTTTTATTTTTTTATTTTTTTTTTTTTAATTTTTTTTTTACTAAAAAATTTATACTTTTCATGTTTATAACGTAAAAATTTACGTTTTTACATACCCTAAAGCAGTAAATCAGTAAATCAGTAAATCAAATCACCCCAAACCCCCTTCCCACCCCCTCCATAATCTATTGATCTATTGATCTATTGATTCAAGTCATATTTTGTATAACATAACACAATTAAGTTCTCAGAAAAAATTTCATAGTAAAATTATTTAACATAACCTATCAAAACCTATCATAACCTATAAACACACACACACACACACACACACACACACACACACACACACACACACACACACACACACACACACAAATAAACTGCTAACATTAGCAAAGTTCCATACTTAACAGGAGTAAATAACTAACATTACATACAAAACGTATCCTATTCACACTTTTTCAAGCATATCTCTAACATATTAATGCTAATTTTACATTAACACAGTAATATTTAACAAAGATTTATCGTATCCTAACCTAACTACTGTAATGACTAAGAATAAATGCTACACACACACACACACACACACACACACACACACACACACACACACACACACACACACACACACACACACACACACACACACACACACACACACACACACACACACACACACACACACACACACACAAATAAACTGCTATCATTAACAAAGTTCCACGCTTAACAACAGTAAGTAACCTATTTACACTTTTTTCAAGCACATCACCAACATATCAACTAAGAATAAATACAACACACACACACACACACACACACACACACACACACACACACACACACACACACACAAATAAACTGATAACATTAGCAAAGTTCCATACTTAACAGGAGTAAATAACTAACATTACATACAAAACGTAACTTATTCACACTTTTCAAGCATATCTCTAACATATAATGCTAATTACATTAACATAGCAATATTTAACAAAGATTTAACGTATCCTAACCTAGCTATTGTAATCGACTAAGAACAAATATCACACACACACACACACACACACACACACACACACACACACAACATTACGCAATAGTAACACCTGAAATATTTTTAGGTTTATCTCTTTTTAGGCTCCGCCCCCTTTTCAGAAAATATTCAACTCGAAACATGAAAATGATTTTAGGCTGGGTTAATAAAAATAACTTTATTATTTACATTTTATTATTCAGAATATTTGTACATGGAAAAACATTAAACATTATACATTAGACATAGATAAATATTTATAATATATTAAATGGAAATTAATGTACCCTTATAACCATATGATGCAGTGCGACATGAATTTTTAATAAAGATTCGCTTGTCGGTTGTGTGTTGGACCATTTTAGTACCAGCAACAATACTAACACCTCCATATTTCCCAGGCTGAAAAGTTATATTAGGCACACTATAACATAACCCTCCTCTGTTACTTCCGTGTAAATTAGCATTAGGATTCTGTGACTCGTCTATTCGTGCAGCTTTTTTATGAGGTAGGTCATCGTCTCGTACATCATCTTTATCAACATTATCAAATTGTATTTCATTCATTGCCTTCACTGTAACATCATGGTTTTTGATATCATTGTACAATGACTCATCGTGACCTATACTATTTTCAGAGCAACGATCATACGTTAACTTTAACAATTTTTCAAAATTAATAGTATCCTTTGTATCTTTATTGATTGTAAGACCTTTGGCTTTTACAATATATTTTATATTCCCATCTGCAGTTCTTATTCTAACAGCATTAAGACTTAGGCCAGTACACACGAAAGATCGGCGTATGCCTCGAACCCGTATTTTTGCTATTTCAGTCTGGGTAGTTCACCCTAAAAAGTTTCCTGTTCAATAACTCATCGTGTTTCTTCCACGACAAAAATACAAGAGTCTGTATCGCAGTACAATGCCCTTTGTTTGACTTTGTTAAGTAGCTCGTATAATTTTATACGTGCATATGCAGTCGTAAACGATGCGATAGGAATATTTGTAGCAGTTGACGTGCGTTCGGCTAGTGCATTTTTGACAACTGTTACAACATATTTACAGCCTATTGGAATAACGCTAGTGACTTCATTATCACATTGATTGATTAGTTCCCATACTTGTTTATCACTAGTACATACTACATCTCCTCTTGTAGGCGTATTTTGTGCAAATTTTCCCCAAAGAGAATTGAGACATAATTTTGCAATGAACCGCATCCCAGGGTTTTTCTTGATATTGTTAATATCAAGTTCGACACCTTCCTTTTCTCTGAAAAGACGGACAAACTCTTTAAGTTTTTCCTCGAAATCAGGATCGTCTTCGTGAATATTATTTGGTGGTCCTGATGCCTCTGTTTTTATTTTTAAAAAGTGGTTCACATATCCTTCAAATAAAAACTCCTTCTCTTTAAACGACCAAACTTCAAAAATTTTAATTATTTCGTACCCCATCTCTAATGCTAACTGAATTTCAGGTGTTGTGTATACACCTTCAATAGCACGTTCATTCTTATCATGATTGCATTTCGCACAATTTTCTTCAACACATTTTACACAGAGTGGAAATATTAATTTATTTTTGGCTCGTTTAGCGAGGACGGGGATGTATAAGTCTTGAGGGGGAAGAATCTTAATGTAAGCTGTACCGAAATATTTATCATTGATACCATTCTTAAATGATTCAATGTCTGGTACTTTATCACCTATTAGTTTTTCAGGGGGGCCACAAGGGTACTTCATTCGTTTCTGAACATAAGGATAAAGCGATGTATAGTCTAAATACATGATCTTCTGTCCTTTAGTTGGAGGGTAGTAATGTACGAATGGTTCAGTGCGGCCTCCAAACAATGAATTGTCTATTATGAGTCTGTTGTTAACAACATCATTGCTAAGACGTTGAATATAGTCGCTAATGCTTATGTTTTCATCGGTATGATCAGGATCTTGAATGAATTGGGTCTTTTGAACCTTCCATTCACATTCCCACACACGTACTACATTAAACCCGGCTTCTTTATACCTATCTTCTTGTTTCATGGTGAGATTGTAGCGGTCAACAGCCGATACGCTATGCAACATCCCAACATCCCTTTTCCTTTATTGCAATCTTTATGTCCATGCCATGCACAACCATGGTATAGGAACGCAGTTTTCACTCCTTTTACATAACCAAACCCATCAGGGTAAAGCCACTTGTTCTTAATTTTAAACCCTTTCTCTCCACCGTTGCGAGCGTGCCTTATGTCTATATTGTTCAATTTTTCTTGATACAAGAGCCAGCGAATTGCTTCATAGGTGAAAGGTTTAGGGTTCTCTCGACCTAGAATAGTAATTTTTCCTTCAGGCATGAATACATTTTTATAGATTGTATAGCATAAAGATGCAATCGTTGTGCTGTTATCTAGACAATCTATATCAAATTCTTTAATGAAGCTACCTCTAAACTTCTCAAAACATTTTCTTAGTATATTAACATCTTGTACACAATACTTTTCACATTCTTCAAAAATATTGTATTCTTTGCCTATAAACTTATTATAGTACTCTTCAAATTCTAGCTTTTCATCTGTTGACATTTTATCTACTTCGAAGAATTTCTTATCAGGAATAGGTCCTTTATAATTCAATGTATCTTCATTTAAAAATGTATATGGAAAGAAACCCTTGGAATTGTCTTTTTCGCTGACACCCATGCACTTAGGCATGCTTTTCAATGCACATGGTGTGAAAAGCAATGTATCCCTGAAGACTATATTTCCATTCGATCCCATTGAAATTATTTTATTACCTCTTTTTATAGGACTTCTGCTGATAGAATCTGAACTTGGGTGGGTCAGTAATGATGCATATACGAACTGATGATCAAATTTTCCGCCATTATGTGCAGCAACAACTACTTTTGACTCAGGATTTTTCTCTGAAAACTCCATCAGGAAGTCTATAAATTGATTTACAGGCGTTTTTTCGGTCTCTAATTTAAATGTTCTTGTTCTTGGACCACAATGTGAGCATACCTGTTCACCTTCCTTATCTGTGCACATTTCGCATATCATCTGGCATACCAGTAAATAAGGAAGCAATTCTATTATTCTTCTTCCTTTATCATCATATCCTTTATCTTCCTGGTATGTCTCGATATCATAGTAACATGTATGAACCACCGGATCAGTATCTTTCTTCTTTTTAATTTTCTTTTTCATGTAGCATATATGATATTCGTCTTCTTTAGGCACGTATTTTTCTTTACATATAGTACAAAAGGCTTTTGTACAGTCGTGTTTGAAACTACCGTAGCGATCAGCCTTTATTTGCTCAAGGCAGAGTTTGCAAATCTTAATTTTCTTGCCACGTATTATATATTCCTGATTGTTTGTTTTTTAAAAACAGATGGGCATTATTAAAAATTCACGATTACCATCACAAACATCCATGAATACTTACCATCGTGATTTCAAAATGAGCTGACACTTATCGTCTTAGCACTGTTCTACATCCATATGTTCACAGTCTAATTTATGCGCGATATTATTACTGTTGAAAGTGTAACAATATGTGCAAAAGATACCGTTCATATATGCATTCTTTTTCTTGGTATTCTCAAAACATAACTTTAACTTGTCTTCTGTTATAGCATAGTAATGATTTACTCCATCATGGCCTATAATGTATAAAGGGTCATTTCTGTTCTCGTTAGATGGATTATAAAGTATTTTTACTCCATTACCTTCAGGACCGAATACGACTATACGGCATTTTTCGATATTCTCGATTTTTTCAAAGTCAGTTACTATGAAAGAATCTGTATATTCCATACCACATTTTTTAGCTAATGTTTTTGCAGCTTTCTCAATTGTATACGAATGAATACCTTTCGACTCTACACATTCAAGAGTTATTTTCCAATACAGAACAAACACTCTCACACAGCCTAACAATCACCTTTCTCTAGATTGAAAACTTTATTAATGCTAACGATGTTGAACTAAGATTTGTGGCTCGAATTGCATCGCTTTACAGTCATGTACCTTTTCCCTTTAGCTAGTTCATGAAACACAGTAGCTATTACTTAATTTTGGTTAAGGAGCCTTGTCCGCCTGATCTGGAATGCCGCTTCCAAGCGTCTCATCATCCTTTCACCCCAATATTATCTAATAATCCCTTGAAACTGACGTGTTACATAAATATTTCCGTAGGTGACGATCATCGCCAAACGTTGAAATATGATGTTCCACACCTCAAACGATCCCTATCATAGTCTAAGTCTGTAATTATAGCAGCAATGACTTCACATAAAACAACCATTTTCGAACGATGCTTCAAGATCTCTTGGACCATGGAAGAAGTTTTCATCAATAACCTTTACTTCATATGTATGACGTTCCATTGACTTTTTAAGTTTCTCTACAGAGATGTGCGTTATGTCTGTTATATTGGTCTTTCTCCTTCTTATTAGGGGATTCATTCTCGAAGGCTTAGCTTGGAATTGAAAATGTCATTATTATTTATGAGCAGCTTAAACAATTAAAATCAAGTTTTCAAACAAATAGGGCACTATGTCAGTAATATATTAGTTTAACATAGTATTTCTCATTCCATACAGCCCTTCGAGAATGGATCCCCTGATAAGAAGAGAAAGACCACTATAACAGACATAACGCACATCTCTGTAGAGAAACTTAAAAAGTCAATGGAACGTCATACATATGAAGTAAAGGTTATTGATGAAAACTTCTTCCATGGTCCAAGAGATCTTGAAGCATCGTTCGAAATGGTTGTTAGTGAAGTCATTGATGCTATATTACAAGACTTAGACTATGATAGGGTTCGTATGAGGGTTGGAATCAATTTCACTTTTGGCGATGATCAGTCACCTGACCGGAAATACTATGTAAACATCAGTTACAGGGATATATTAGATAATATTGGGGTGAAAGAGATGATGAGACGCTTGGAAGGGTCATTTCAGTCCGGTGACAAGGCAACCTTTACCAAATTCAAAGTAGTAGCTACTGTGTTCATGATAGCTAAAGGAAAAGGTAATGACTGTAAAAGCGATGCATTCGAGCCACAAAATCTTAGTTTCAAACATCGTTACATTAGTAAAGTTCATCTAGAGAAAGGTGCTGTAGGCTGTGCTTTCAAAGCTGTTGTTCTGTTTAGGAAAATAACTCGTGAATGTGTAGAGTCCAGAGGCATTCATTCGTATACAATTGAGAAAGAGGCAGAAGCATTAGCTAAAAAATGTGGTATGGAATATACAGATTCTTTCATAGTAACTGACTTTGAAAAAATCGAGAATATCGAAAAATGCCGTATAGTCGTATTCGGTCCTGAAGGTAATGGAGTAAAAATACTTTATAATCCATCTAACGAGAACAGAAATGACCCTTTATACATTATAGGCCATGATGGAGTAAATCATTACTATGCTATAACAGAAGATAAGTTAAAGTTATGTTTTGAGAATACCAAGAAAAAGAATAAATATATGAACGGTATCTTTTGCACATATTGTTACACTTTCAACAGTAATAATATCGCGCATAAATTAGACTGTGAACATTATGGATGTAGACAGTGCCTAGACGATAAGTGTCAAGGCTCATTTGATCACGATGGTATATTCCATGAATGTTGTGAATGTAATCGTGAATTTTATAATGCAATCTGTTTTAAAAAACATCAGGATAATAATACGTGCAAGAAAATAAAGATTTGCAAACTCTGCCTTGAACAAATAAAGGCTGATCGCTACGGTAGTTTCAAACACGACTGTACAAAAGCCTTTTGTACTATATGTAAAGAAAAATACGAGCCTAAAGAAGACGAATATCATATATGCTACATGAAAAAGAAAATTAAAAAGAAGAAAGATACTGATCCGGTGGTTCATACATGTTACTATGATATCGAGACATACCAGGAAGATAAAGGATATGATGATAAAGGAAGAAGAATAATAGAATTGCTTCCTTATTTACTGGTATGCCAAATGATATGCGAAATGTGTACAGATAAGGAAGGTGAACAGGTATGCTCACATTGTGGTCCAAGAACAAGAACATTTAAATTAGAGACCGAAAAAACGCCTGTAAATCAATTTATAGACTTCCTGATGGAGTTTTCAGAGAAAAATCCTAAGTCAAAAGTAGTTGTTGCTGCACATAATGGCGGAAAATTTGATCATCAGTTCGTATATGCATCACTACTGACACACCCAAGTTCAGAATCTATCAGCAGAAGTCCTATAAAAAGAGGTAATAAAATAATTTCAATGGGATCGAATGGAAATATAGTCTTCAGGGATACATTGCTTTTCACACCATGTGCATTGAAAAGCATGCCTAAGTGCATGGGTGTCAGTGAAAAAGACAATTCCAAGGGTTTCTTTCCCTATACATTTTTAAATGAAGATACATTGAATTATAAAGGACCTATTCCTGATAAGAAATTCTTCGAAATAGATAAAATGTCAACAGATGAAAAGCTAGAATTTGAAGAGTACTATAATAAGTTTATAGGCAAAGAATACAATATTTTTGAAGAATGTGAAAAGTATTGTGTACAAGATGTTAATATACTAAGAAAATGTTTTGAGAAGTTTAGAGGTAGCTTCATTAAAGAATTTGATATAGATTGTCTAGATAACAACACAACAATTGCATCTTTATGCTTTACACTTTATAAAAATGTGTTTATGCCTGAGGAAAAAATTACTATTCTAGGTCGAGAGAACCCTAAACCTTTCACCTATGAAGCAATTCGCTGGCTCTTGTATCAAGAAAAATTGAACAATATAGACATAAGGCACGCTCGCAACGGTGGAGAGAAAGGGTTTAAAATTAAGAACAAGTGGCTTTACCCTGATGGGTTTGGTTATGTAAAAGGAGTGAAAACTGCTTTCCTATACCATGGTTGTGCATGGCATGGACATAAAGACTGCAATAAAGGAAAAGGGATGTTGCATAGCGTATCGGCTGTTGACCGTTACAATCTCACCATGAAACAAGAAGATAGGTATAAAGAAGCCGGGTTTAATGTAGTACGTGTGTGGGAATGTGAATGGAAGGTTCAAAAGACCCAAATCATTCAAGATCCTGATCATACCGATGAAAACATAAGCATTAGCGATTATATTCAACGTCTTAGCAATGATGTTGTTAACAACAGACTCATAATAGACAATTCATTGTTTGGAGGCCGCACTGAACCATTCGTACATTACTACCCTCCAACTAAAGGACAGAAGATCATGTATTTAGACTATACATCGCTTTACCCTTATGTTCAGAAACGAATGAAGTACCCTTGTGGCCCCCCTGAAAAACTAATAGGTGATAAAGTACCAGACATTGAATCATTTAAGAATGGTATCAATGATAAATATTTCGGTACAGCTTACATTAAGATTCTTCCCCCTCAAGACTTATACATCCCCGTCCTCGCTAAACGAGCCAAAAATAAATTAATATTTCCACTCTGTGTAAAATGTGTTGAAGAAAATTGTGCGAAATGCAATCATGATAAGAATGAACGTGCTATTGAAGGTGTATACACAACACCCCTGAAATTCAGTTAGCATTAGAGATGGGGTACGAAATAATTAAAATATTTGAAGTTTGGTCGTTTAAAGAGAAGGAGTTTTTATTTGAAGGATATGTGAACCACTTCTTAAAAATAAAAACAGAGGCATCAGGACCACCAAATAATATTCACGAAGACGATCCTGATTTCGAGGAAAAACTTAAAGAGTTTGTCCGTCTTTTCAAAGAAAAGGAAGGTGTCGAACTTGATATTAACAATATCAAGAAAAACCCTGGGATGCGGTTCATTGCAAAATTATGTCTCAATTCTCTTTGGGGAAAATTTGCACAAAATACGCCTACAAGAGGAGATGTAGTATGTACTAGTGATAAACAAGTATGGGAACTAATCAATCAATGTGATAATGAAGTCACTAGCGTTATTCCAATAGGCTGTAAATATGTTGTAACAGTTGTCAAAAATGCACTAGCCGAACGCACGTCAACTGCTACAAATATTCCTATCGCATCGTTTACGACTGCATATGCACGTATAAAATTATACGAGCTACTTAACAAAGTCAAACAAAGGGCATTGTACTGCGATACAGACTCTTGTATTTTTGTCGCTGGAGAAAACGATGAAGTTATTGAAACAGGAAACTTTTTAGGTGAACTAACAGATGAAATAGCAGAATACGGTTCTGAGGCATACGCCGATTCCTTTGTGTGTACTGGACCTAAGTCTTATGCTGTTAGAATAAGAACTGCAGATGGGAATATAAAATATATTGTAAAAGCCAAAGGTCTTACAATCAATAAAGATACAAAGGATACTATTAATTTTGAAAAATTGTTAAAGTTAACGTATGTTCGTTGCTCTGAAAATAGTATAGGTCACGATGAGTCATTGTACAATGATATCAAAAACCATGATGTTACAGTGAAGGCAATGAATGAAATACAATTTGATAATGTTGATAAAGATGATGTACGAGACGATGACCTACCTCATAAAAAAGCTGCACGAATAGACGAGTCACAGAATCCTAATGCTAATTTACACGGAAGTAACAGAGGAGGGTTATGTTATAGTGTGCCTAATATAACTTTTCAGCCTGGGAAATATGGAGGTGTTAGTATTGTTGCTGGTACTAAAATGGTCCAACACACAACCGACAAGCGAATCTTTATTAAAAATTCATGTCGCACTGCATCATATGGTTATAAGGGTACATTAATTTCCATTTAATATATTATAAATACTTATCTATGTCTAATGTATAATGTTTAATGTTTTTCCATGTACAAATATTCTGAATAATAAAATGTAAATAATAAAGTTATTTTTATTAACCCTTACATAAAATCATTTTCATGTTTCGAGTTGATATTTTCTGAAAGGGGCGGAGCCTAAAAAGAGATAAGCCTAAAAATAAGAGAGAGAGGGAGGGGGTAATGTGTGTGTGTGTGTGTGTGTGTGTTGTGTGTGATATGTGTGATATTTGTTCTTAGTTCATTACAATAGCTAGGTTAGGATACGTTAAATCTTTGTTAAATATTTGCTATTGTTAATGTAAAAATTAGGCATTAATATGTTAGAATGATGCTTGAAAAAGTGTGAATAAGTTACGTTTTGTATGTAATGTTAGTTATTTACTCCTGTTAAGTACAGGTAACTTTGCTAATGGTTACAGTTTATTTGTGTGTGTGTGTGTGGTGTGTGTGTGTGTGTGTGTGTTGTGTGTGTTGTTGTGTGTGTGTGTTTATTTATTCTTAGTTGATATGTTGGTGATATGTGCTTGAAAAAAGTGTAAATAGGTTACTTACTGTTGTTAAGCGTGGAACTTTGTTAATGATAGCAGTTTATTTGTGTGTGTGTGTGTGTGTGTGTGGTGTGTGTGTGTGTGTGTGTGTGTGTGGTATTTTGTGTGTGTGGGTGTGTGTGGGGTGTTATTGTGTGTGTGTGTGTGTTCATGTGTTGTGTTGTGTGTGTGTGTGTGTGATAGCATTATTCTTAGTCAATTACAATAGTTAAGTTAGGATACGATAAATCTTTGTTAAATATTACTGTGTTAATGTTTAAAATTAGCATTAATATGTTAGAGATATGCTTGAAAAGTGTGGAATTATTGTTACGTTTGTATGTAATGTTAGTTATTTACTCCTGTTAAGTATGGAACTTTGCTAATGTTAGCAGTTTATTTGTGTGTGTGTGTGTGTGTGTGTGTGTGTGTGTGTGTGTGTGTGTGTGTGTGTGTGTGTGTGTGTGTGTTATAGGTTATGATAGGTTTTGATAGGTTATGTTAAATAATTTTACTATGAAAATTTTTTCTGAGAACTTAATTGTGTTATGTTATCAAAATATACTTGAATCAATAGAATCAATTAGATCAATAGATTATGAGGGGGTGGGAAGGGGGTTTGGTGTTGATTTGACTTACTTACTATTTACGCTTTTAGGATGTAAAAACGTAAATTTTTACGTTATAAACATGAAAAGTATAAATTTTTTAGTAAAACAAAAAGTTTTACAGAAATAAAATAAAAAAATAAAAAATTTTTTTTAAAAATTAAAAAAAAAAAATAATAAACACAAAGTATAAATAAATAAACTTATAAAAAAAAAAATTAAAAAAAAAAAAAAAAAAAAAATTAAAAAGTTAAAAATTAAAAAAAAAAAAAATAAAAAAAAAAGTATAAATGAAAAATAAAACAAATAAAAAAAAAAAAAAAAGTAAAAATAAAAAATAAAAATTACAAAAATAAAGTTAAAAAATTAAAAAATTAAAAAAATTAAAAAATTAAAATAAAAAAAAAAATTAAACACAAAGTATAAATGCAAAATAAAACTTACCAAAAAATAAAGTTAGAAAAATAAATTTAAATAAAAAATAAAAAAAATAAAATGAAAAAATAACAAATAAAAAATAAAAATGAAAAAATAACAAATAAAAAAAAAATAAAAACAAAGTTAGAAAAATAAATTTAAAAATAAAAAATAAAAAATAAAAAATTAAAATAATAAAATTAAATACAAAGTATAAATGTAAAATAAAAACTTATAAAAAATAGTAAACAGTATATGCATGTTTCAACTTAGAAAAAATTATATTAGTTAACGTTTATAAAAAGAAAATGAGATTTGAAAATATAAATGATAGTCTTCAACATTTAGAAAAACGGTTTATCTTTGCATGATGCAATGCAATTGACGACATGTACATGATAGAACAGAAGCAGTAATGTAAACACTAATGATATTGTATTATTAAACGAATGTTTACTAACTAGACACCGCATCGCGCTGCCACTACTGACTCTGAATCCTTCTCCTTCCTCATTCTTCTTCCTTCTTCCATTCCTCCTCCTTCCTTCCTCATTCTTCCTTTCTTCTTCTTCTTCTTCCTCTGTTTTGCATTCCATGCATTTCTTCTTTTCTTCAAACTGAGACCGCCCTCCGGTGGGGTCTCTGGACTCCGACGCCGAATCCAACTCCAACTCCGTCTCCGACTCGAACTCCTCTACCCTGTCCCCAAATTTCAGTCTTCTAAGATTATTTTAATTTTTTTTAGGGGGCAGCGTCCCCCTTACAGGGGGACGCAGGGGAACGTAATCTCGTCTCCGACGAGATTACGTCATCATATAGCTCACATCCAAATTTCAACCCAATACGTTAAGCCTAACATGGTTTTCAGGACGAATTTGACCTTGGCGCTAAGGGGGTAGCACCCCCTTAGGGGTGACCTACGGTCACCAAAACTCGCCTGTGGGCCACCTGTTCGATTGGGATTCGTTAAGCCTAATCTTTGCTCACCCGACACACACACACAAGGGCGTAGCGTTATATTTCTACTTCGCTCTCGGGGGTGACCCCCCTCTATATACATCCCACCGACTTGAAATTTACACGTTTAGCTTATCCCATACATTGCTTATATTCCGAGTTTCAGGCCTATTCTCTTATACTTTGAGAAAAAAAGCTGTAGGCGCTCGAGACTGTCCTGATACTACAGCGATTAATCGAATGTTAATTATAGTAATTATTTTCTTTCGAATATATTTTTCAATATACAAAGCCAACCAGAGTACGTAGAAAGACGATTTAAACATCGATATAGGGGTAATCGATTACGATAAATCGATTGGAACCATCAAAAATGATCTACCGATCATTTAAAACCTTCTAGGAACCAAAAAAAAACCCTTTGGGGGGTGCTCCGCCCCCCTTTTGGGGGACTAAACCTCTGAAAACGGTCTTCCAGACCTTAAATTCGGTCTCACCGACCTTAAAAACCCTAACCTTGACACGTCAAGCTTGAAAACCAAATGTTGCAAAATGTTGCTTTGCAACATTTGCAACTTCCGGTTGCAACTTCCGGCTGTCAGTCTGGCTGCTAGTTTCCCACCCCTTACTACTTACACATTTAAATAAAATAATTATTGTTATTATTATTATGATTATTATTATTATTATTATTATTATATTATTATTATTATTATTATTATATTAATTATATTATTATTATTATTATAATTATAATTATAATTATAATTATAATTATAATTATAATTATAATTATAATTGTAATTATAATTATTATCATTATTATTATTATTATTATTATTATTATTATATATTATTATTATTATTATTATTATATTATTATTATTATATTATTATTATATTATTAATTATTTATATTATTATATTATTTTTATAATTATAATTATAATTATTAATTATAATTATATTATAGATTATAATTATAATTATAATCTATTAAATAATTATTACTATGATTATTATCTATTTATATTATTATTATTATTATTATTATTATTAATTATTATATATTACTATTATTATTATATTATTATTATAATATTATTATTATTATTATTATTATTATTATTATTATTATTATTATTATTATTATTATTATTATTATTATTATTATATTATTATTATTATCATTATTATTACGTCGTGATATATTTTATTATTATTATATTATATTATTATTATTATTATTATTTAATTATTATTATTATTATTATTATATTATTATTATATATTATTATTATTATATATTATTATTATGAAATCATAAAATAAGAAATATTAAATGTAATTAAGTTTGAGAAAATATATAGGAAATGCATCCCACGTGCCTATTCCGAGTACCAATTTATTTTTTAAAATTTGATATTTTATCATATTATTATTATTATTATATTTATTATTATTATTATATTATTAATATTATTATTATTATTATTATTTATTATATTATTATTATTATTATATTATTATTTATATTATTTTTATATTATTATTATTATTATTATTATTATTATTATTATTTATTATTAGTTATTTTTATTATTATTATTATTGTCATCATTATATACAAAATAAAAGTAAAAATAAGCAGATAAAAATATTAGGAAAGAGGTAGGCCCAAGACGGAAAATCGTGGTCTAGTACTAATATTAATCTTTGATAGGACTAGTATTATTATATATGATTGTCTTATTATTAGTAATGTTATGAAATGGTAACTTTTTTTTAATCAATTCTTATTATTATTATTATTTATTATTATTATTATTATTATTATTATTTTTATATTATTATTATTATTATTATTATTATTATTATTATTATTATTATTATTATTATTATTTTATATTATTATTATTATTATTATTATTATTATTATTATTCATTCATTATTATTATTATTATTTATTTACTTATAGAAAAATAAGATTTTTTTTTTAAATAGGCCCAAATCTAAGCGAAATCATGGTCCTAAATTAAATATTAATCTTGATTCTTGACAGTATCAGTTTTCTTATATATGATTATCCTTATTATTAGCAATATTTATTATTATTAGTAGTATGTTAAAATAACAAATTATTGACTAAAAAGGAGATTGTCAAATCCTTGCACCGTGTCATAGACTTTCCGCTCGACTTCGACCTAGAAAACGTTTTGGGTTCAACACCCATTCTTTCATGTTTTTAACACAATATTATTATTGTAAATATCAATAACATGTTTGTACTAGATCTGTCTCAGGGTTTTCACCCATAAATAAGCTTAGCAGAAATTAAAATTGGTAGGCCAAAGATCAGAAAAAATCTCAAAACTACTCAAAAAATAAAATTAGAATACGTAGCTTAAATATTATTATA
The DNA here is from genome assembly GCA_015478945.1 of Trachelipus rathkii. Classification (NCBI taxonomy): domain Eukaryota; kingdom Metazoa; phylum Arthropoda; class Malacostraca; order Isopoda; family Trachelipodidae; genus Trachelipus; species Trachelipus rathkii. The sequence goes on along the minus strand of JABUQX010110796.1, from coordinate 14,795 downwards.
TTATTCAAAAAAATTTCATAAATTTCATTGAATTTTGAATAATTTAAAAAAAAAAATATTTCTTTTTAATAAGAAAATAAATGGGTAACTATTTATTATAAAGTAATTATTCCTTTTCTGATAAAGATGTTGATTGATGTATTTTGTACAAAATCATTCTTGGTGAATAACTTACGTGACATTTAACTAATTGAAAAGAAATTAATACGAGAAATTTTGTAAACAAAAATAAAGTAAAACCTGAACATAATCTTAATACAAGGACCAAACCTAATCTAAAAATCAACTTCGTCTTATTCTCCGTACGAGTCTTCCGCCAAAGATTTGTTTTCTGCCCATTGGAAGTACGATTTGATTCATTTAACAGATACGATCGGGAACGTGTCCTTAAACTTATAAACTTAATCATGAAAGGAAAAAATAAAGAACAGTATTCCTTAATATATATAAATATATATATTATATATTATATATATATAATATATATATATAAATATATAATATATATATATATTATATATATATTATATATATATATATATATAATATAATATATATATATTATAAATATATATATATATATATATATAATATTAATATATATATATATATATATATATATATATTATAATAAAATATAATATATATATATATATATATTATATATATATATATATATATATAATATATATATATATATATATTTATATATATATATTATATATATATATATATATATATATATATATATATATATATATATATATAATATAAACTGCTTGCAGAACTCAAGCGCGAGCCTCGGAAGCCGGACAGAACTTTAGACGACGACTTCGGCGAGATTTACGGACTAGGAATCAGGAAAACACTTTCAAGAATTATAGGTGTGCCACGATAAATGTGGGAACCTATGGAGAAAAAGAGGAGGAGATAATAGATATCATGAAAGAGAGGAAGATAGATATGTTGGGGATGGCGGAGATGAGAGTGAGGGGATGTGAAGAGGGTAAAGAGATTGGAGAAGGATTTGTTCTGATGTATAGTGGAGTGAGAGAAGGAATAAGAAAGCATGGTGTCGGAATTATAGTGGGACCAAGACTGTCACCATGTATACAGAGAGTAAAAATTATAAATGAGAGGTTGATGATGTGCATGTTGAAGATAGGCCGGATAAAGTATAGAATATTCCAGGTATATGCACCACAACAGGGGCACTCAGAGGATGAAAAAACTAGATTTATGGAATTGATGGAAGAAGAGGTGGGGATGGAGGAGGAGGGGAGAGGTGCGTGTTGATGGGAGATTTCAACGCTAGAGAGTAGGAAAGAAAAGAGAGATGGAGAGAGTATTGGGACCATTTGGAGATGGATTACAAGAACATGGAGGGAGAGGCGTTAATTGATTTTTGTGTGAAGAGAGGATCAAGAATACATGAACACGTTTTTCAAGCATAGAGAGTCGCATATCTTTACGAGGTATAGATGGAATCAGGTAACGCAACAATTCGATCAAAAATCGGTGATAGACTACATGATAGTCTCCGATAAAAGGATGATAAAGAATGTAAAGGTGATCCCGGGAGTGTCCTTGGATGCGGATCATAGACTGTTGGTGGCGGATATGAAGATAAGAGGGGAGGGAAGAGTAAATGAACAGAAGAGGGCAGTGATCAGAGTGGAGAAGTTGGCAGAACAAGAAACGAGACGAAATTATGAACGGGAAATGCAGGAAACTCTAAGAAATGGAGAAGAAAATGAAGACTTGCAGGATGTCATCAGGGAAGTGGCAGAGAAAACTCTTGGTAAGAGATGGGTAGGAGGTACTAGGAAGAGACATACACCATGGTGGAACGAAGAAGTGAAAAAAGCAATTAAGAAAAAAACAGAGAAAATGAGGAAGTGGCTGAAAAGAAGAACAGCGGCAGCAAGGGAGGAATATGTACAGGCAAGGAATGAGGCAGAGAGAATAAAGAGGAGAGCAAAAAAGATGGAGACAGAGAGAATGGCAGAAGAAATAACGAGAGATGTGGGCGAAGGGAAGAAAAAGCTATTTAAGATGGCGAAGGCGTATAGAAAACCAAAAAGTGTAACTAGAATTATAAAAGATAGAAACGGAGAGATTCTTATGAGACCGGAAGAAAGAAATGATAGATGGACCGAATACTATGAAGATCTGCTAAATGTAGAATACAGAGAACAAGAGGAAGAAGCTGCAGATCAGACGAGGGAGGAGGATGAAGGCGGAGAGATAACGGTGGAGGAATATGAAGAGGCAATAAAAAGGATGAAGAAGGGT
>JABUQX010110795.1:0-36024 GCA_015478945.1 Trachelipus rathkii | reverse complement strand
ATAATATATATATATATATATTATTATATATATATATATATATATATATATATACTATATATATTATATTATAAATTTTTAAATCGAATATATATATATATAATATGAAATGTATGGCGATATGTGTATAGGAATTGAAATGTTTATTCCTGAAAAATTCATGTTGTCTAAAATTACAACTCCAGAGTATTCCTATGACGTTACGATTCTTCACGGGCATAAGGAAAACAACTCCATGGGAAGATTGTTTAGTTAAAATAACCTTCTCATGTTGAACAGGCAGTTTATGGGGCTTATGCTTATATTCATGGGTGTTGGCATATTTTAAAAACATGTTACATCAGAACTTTTATATACGATATTTCAATATTACACCACTTGATCCTGGTAAATTGCTTATTATATTTGTATCTCATAACGTTGACGATCATAGGGTACGTGCTTCCGCCTCTGTGAAAGAGGGACACGAGGCTACATACTTCGATATGACATTAAATTATGGTAATATTGATCCTATACAGAACGGCCATATAAAGAAAATATAGAATCAAACAATAGGTTTGAAACATTTATCATCAGTGTGTCACGATTTAAAATGGAAATTCCTGTCCTTCTTCATCTAAAAATTGCAACGCTAAATTTAGCGATCAAGATCTTGACAACTATAAAAAATGAGATGTCTGGAGTATATGTCGCATTCCCACCCGGTGAAATATTATCTATTCTGAAGATTAGATAAAGTTTTATTAGGGTTTGTATATTGTATATTATATTATGTAAATATGTTATAAAGAATATTGTAAAGTAAAAAACACTTTTCAATTTTTGCATTTGGTAGTAGTAGCATATATATATTATATTATATATATATATATCATATATATATAATATATATATAATAGTATATTATATATATATATATAATATATATTAGTATATACTATATATATACTAATATATATATATATATTATATATTTATATATATAATATATAATAATATATATATATAGTATAGATATATATATATATATATAATATATTATAGGTATATATATATTATATAATAAATATATATATAGTATATATTATATATATTCGTATACATATATATATATATACTATATATATAATATATAATATATATATAATATATATATATATATATATATAATTTACTATAATGATATATATAATATATTATATATATATATTAGATATAATATATATATTATATATTATATATATATAGCGTATAATATATATATATATATATACTATATTAATATGATATTATAGTATATATTATTATATATACCAAGACTACACTATATATATTTATACTATGATATATATATATATAGTATATATATATATATATAATTATTATATATACCTCATCGACTTATATTTATGACCTATACCAATACTAGCACACCTATTACTTATTACTATAGTATGGTTAAAGGAAAAACAAATCAAAATCATTAAACTCACTCATTTCATCAATTCAAACTGATGGTAAGGCACAGTCGTTCTTATGCCATTACACACCAATTTAAGAAATGTAAGAATTATAGACTTTGTACATCTGCCTCTTATCAAATGTTTTTTCGTAATCCCTAACAAGGATCAGCTGTTTTGAACCAATTCGCTCTTTGTAATGACTTCGTTTCAATTATATTTTGAGAGGATAGGATGGATAAATCGTTTGATATAAACCTTTGACGAATGCAAACATGGTCGTTCGTGTAAAAATAGATATTACAGTTTAGTAAGAATATGGTAAAAAATAGAATGTCGACTTCGTATATAAAAGAAAATCACATCGGATATAAATATTCCAATGCTCAATAAACAATGAAGTTATTTTCCCAAAAATGTGTGTTCATAATATGATTTAAAGTAGTAAAGCAATAGCACCATGGTCGATGGTAGCGGCTGAAAAACTGGATGTTTCGCTACTATTATTTACTTACTCCTTAAGATCAGTAAAGAACCCGTTTTATTAAAAAAAATAGATTTAGTTTTATTGAAACCATAAAAGGTTTAAAAACTTTTCAATAATGAAACAGATATTCTATAAATATATAAAAATGTTGTACTCGCAATATAGTAGTTATTGTTTAAAGTTTTGAAAACAGGTTTAATGAAAATAAATTAAAAATATAAATGGAGTAAATAATATTGAAAAGTGTCGGAAAGTGGTAAAAAAGGTTACAACAAAAGATTTAAAGCGTGTCTTGCGCTCGTCAATATTGCGATGTTGGTGCACCACGTCCTATTTTGCACCAGGTTAGCGCCTGATTGCGAAGGTGGGCGGCCCGCACTTGCGCAAGCTAAGCCTCCATACAACCAGTTAAGCAAAATATGCCTGACTATGGTTACTGCTACTAATGCAAAAATATCCACCTTTGGTACCATTATTAGGCGATTAAGAACAACATATTCTATCTCTGAACCCATCCTTGAATAGTGTTTTTTTTGTTTTGTTTTTACAGTTGTCACCACCACTCACGGGCTAAGCCCTATTCAAGGGGGGGGGGTGTTGCACGCCTCAAAAGCACAACTAACAAATTACGCAGATGAGCACCAACGCAGGCTTTAAAGTGAGGAGATAAATTCAGCATCGAAACACAGAAGATGAAGAGAATTCCAAAAAAAGGAGGTGGCAGGAAAGAAGGAAGCACAGCAGCGAACTATCTGGAGTTACCAATATCCACCACAAAACTCATGCGCAGACACAGCACCCCTATTGTACGAAGGCTCGTAAAGGTGGTGGTACGCGAGGACGGAGCTGTTGGAGAGCTGCCGCTGCGGTACCATTAGAAAAGAGATAAAGCACCAACATCGCGCCGCAAAGATAGAGGGCAAGAGAAGTGAAAGTACGGAACAGCTTTATAAGTCTTTTGGCTTTGACTCGACCCTGTAGAAAAGCCGGTAGACCAGAGGCCCTCAAGATATTTAGAACAGTTACTCAAACAAGGCGGATGAGGCCCTTGCCTGATTAGCTGAGTAACTAAGAGAAAAAAAGTCTCGCAGTCTTAAACGAACTTCCAGTTTTTTTTAGGCCGCCCTAGCAACCGTTGTGATGTGAGGTTTCCAAACATTTTTTTGTTTATGTAAGGCCAAGGATGTTTATGTCAACAGGGAGAGACGAGAGAACCGTCGAAAAGAGATAGGAAAGTTGGAGGTGTTTTAGAGAGGGAGAGATTTGTAGAATGCAGGTTTTAAAGAAATTAAATTTTCACAAGGTTGAGACGGCGACCCCACCCGAAATCCTATCCAGATCAGCGAGAATAAATCGGAAAGATTAAGACGAGAGGCAAATTCTAAGAAGTAAAAGAGGGAGCAGATTGAAATTAGGTTGAGTAATGAAGGTCGAGTTATCGGCTAACGAGTGATAGAGTTAGGATGACAGGTGAGAAGATCAATTAATGAAAGGTAAGAATAAAGTAGGAGATAGACAGAACCCTGAGAAACCACTATTGACAACCAAAAAGAAGAAGAAGTCGCTCCGTCAACAACAGCCGACATATTGATCAATTTGAAAGAATGACTGAACATCAGTAAGCAAAAGCAGCGAAGATACCCAAAGAAAGTGAGCTTGGAGATAGCAGTGACGCGTGCCAACCCCGGTCAAATGCTTTGGAATTTCAAGCGCCACCACGCAAGTCTTCCCAAGTTCCTAAGCGGAAAAACCATAAATGCAGTAAGATAGGAAAGGTATATCGCAGTAGAGCTCGAAGCGCCGAAAAGCCGTTACTGCGACGAAGAAGTGAATGAGATTCCAGGTGATCTAAGAAATGAGAGTTGAGAAGGTTCAAAGATCTCTAGATAAGTAGCTATAGGGCGATATAGGGCGATAGTTAGAAGGATCAGAACGGCTTCTTTTTCCGGATAAGTTGGACGTTGCGCCCTTCCAAAACACTGAGGCGAAAGTGTTAGTTATGAGAACATAGAGATATAGTTGAACGAGGGGCGTTAGTCGGCTGCAGAAGCACATTCTCCTCAAATCACGGGTACGACTTCGATTGCGTCTGCCTGCATTCCTAACATTCATAGATGTTAAGGAGGCCATGCACCCTATTAAATGTAATCACAGGCAAAGGCATTAGGACAACTGATAGGAGAAGGAGGAGGAGAGTAATTCCTAAAATCGTTCAGGGTTGAGCTAGAGGAAAATAGGAGACAAAGAGATTGGCCTTTTCAGTTGGGAATTAGCAACGAAACCATCATCAGAACGAATAAGAGAGGAAAGGCAGATTTAACAGAATGTTTAGAGATGTTATTTGCAAGAGGCCAGAAAGATTCTTCAGTAAGAACCACAGAGGTTAGCGCACTTTCGTTTTGATGAATAACATACATCACGCAAGTCCAAAAGCAAGTTTTGATTCACACCCCCACCACTATTCGTATCATCTCCCACTCCATATCCATTTTGTAACACCTTATGTATATATAGATATATATATATATATATATGATAGTATATATATAATATATATATATATATATAATAATATATATATAATAATATATAATATATATATATATATATATATATCATAGATATATATATATATAAATAGTAAGATAGATAGATAGATAGATAGATAGATAGAATTAATAGATAGATAGATAGATAGATAGATAGATAGATAGATAGATAAATTAGATTAATAGATAGATAGATAGATAGATAGATAGATAGATAGATAGATAGATAGATAGATAGATAGATAGATAGATAGATAGATAGATAGATAGATAGAGTCATGTATAAATTATTCAAAGAAAAGTACCATACAATGCTAGAAACATAATACATAGAAGTAACGTCGTTTTAATAATTATGACCATTTCATAACCATGCCTGTTACTTCAAGTTCGCTACTAACCTCTTAGGATCAATATAAATTAAAAGATCTTACGATGGAGTGAAGATAAAGAAGATTTACAGAACCACACTGAAACAAACTGGTTTTTCATTGTTAAATTTATTGCTCATTTAATGTTCATTGCTTCATTGTTAAAAAGTTTTTTTGAACATCTCAATTTGTAAAATTGGTAAAATTTACAGTCGGGAGTAGTTTTTGGGAAGTTAAACAAATAGACTATATAAAGAGTATATATAAGATATATCATGCATATATATATATATATAACATATATCTATATATATACTATATAGAAGATATAGGATATATAATTACATGATATATATATATAATATATATAATATATAATATATTATAAAAAAAAATAAATATTATTATTAATACTATATATATATATTATATATATATATATGATACTATATATATATTAAATAATATATATAATACTATAGAGAGAGAGAGAGAGAGAGAGAGAGAGAGAGAGAGAGAGAGAGAGAGGAGAGAGAGAGATGCGAGCGTTGGGCCATGATAGCAGAAGAAAAACTTGTAGTGTTGGGTGAGGTTGAGGTTTTGAGGTCACAGGGGTGAACTAAGAGAAAAACATGGCGACTACGTTATAATTTACAAAGGAAAGAGGAAGAAAGAAGGCAAGGAGTGGTGATCATCATGAGACCAGAACTTTACGAAATGCTATAATGGAAACATGTTAGCAATGAAGGAATAACTGGCGATACGTTAAAAACGGAAGGAAAAACATTGAACTTAATCAAGTATATGCTCAAGCACAATAAAAAATGATGAAGGAAAGATGGATCAGAAACTTTTTCCAACATCCCAAGACCAAAACCACGACCAAGAGGTATTGGACGCAAAATGAAGTAGAGAGAGGAAAAATTATAATGGAAGATATGATCTCCAATGTTGGAACCCGTAGATTAGGAGAGGAGACGATGCTAGAGATGCATGGAATAGGGGAGATAAGCTTTTAAGGAGAGCACGTGATCGACTTTGCGATAAGAAACAGTATGGTGGCTATGAATACTTTCTTCAAACATGAAGAAATCAAGAAATGGACGTAGTATATGCGGAGTGTTGAGGAGCAAAGACACGGAATGATGAGAGAATTGGGAGTGAAATCAGTTTTTGGAATGAGTGAAGAGGAATTGTGAAACAGTTTGGACAAGTGATAAAATAGAGGAAGGGGAGAAATTGAGGGAGATGATGGATTGTAAGCCGGACGGGAAGAGCCCAGTTGAAAGACTGAGGAGAAGTTTGATGGAATCGGTGGCGGAGGTTTTACAATGAAGAGGCAAGACGATGGAGGAGGTACAGCAGGACCAAACATTTGAAGAAAGAGAGACGCGTAGAAGATTTTAAAAGAATAGCACCTGACAGGCACAGCCTAACAAGATGAAACTAAACAAATATGGGAGCAAATAAAGGAAGCGAAGAGAAGTATGTGGGTTTGCTAAAGCAGGAAGTAAGAATGTCAATAGCTATTGATGAAATGAAGAGGTGATGCAAGCGGTTAAAAGTTAAAAGAGGTGTGGTTGACGGTGCAAAATGCCAATGATGAGGTTACGAAAGAAAGGTGTATGGGAATATATAAGGAGGAAAAATGAAGACTAAAAGGTACATGAGTAAGAAATAAAGAAAAGTTAAAAAAACAGTTTGGAAGGAGGATGAATGGAGACCTACAAGGGAATAAGAAACTCATCCGAAAAGAAGAGCGAAATGTTAAAAAAGAGAACAAGTGAAATGAATAATGATGGCTCTTTCGTGACTGATGAAACGGATGTGAGGAGAGTGTTTAAGGATCACTTCGAAAATCTGCATAATATTGTCAGTAATGTAGAGCTGATGGCTAATGTGTGTGTTTTTTTAGTGTAAAAAAAATTGATATTTAGGGGATGAGTTAATTAGTATGGAGGAGGTAATAGGTAGAGTGCGGAGGTTGATGAATGGTAAATAAGCAGGTATAAATGAAATTACTGGTGATGTGATCAATAATGGAGGCGAGATTATGATTAACTTGATATAGAAGTTTTGCAACAAAGCGTTTGTGGAGGGTATATTCCCGAAGGATTCCAGGAGAGATAAGGGTAAGGGAGATAAAGAGAACTGTAGAAAATATAGAGAAATTAGTTTCTTGAGTGTTGTATTGAAGATACATGCTGGCACTTTTATTGAAAGAGTTCGCTGAATAACTGAAGAACTGATTGATGAAGAACAAGCAAGATGCATTTAGAAGTGGTAGAGGGTGTGGGGATAAAATTTTTACATTGAAGCAAATGAGTGAAAAATGAGAGAGAAATAAAAGAAATTTCATTTAGGCTTTATGGACATCCAATAGGCGTATGGCCGGATTAATATTTTAGTTGGAATATAATTAAAACTCTATTTAATTATTTAGTACTTTTCGGGTCTATAATTTTTCCTAGAAGACATCAGTAATTTTTATATTTACGAAAATTACTAAATATTTTACATCACCACGGCAAGCAAAGAAATGTAAAGTGAATGATGATTCCGATAAAACAAAATCTATGAAAACAGTGTTGTGTTATGCACCATCTACTGTAGGCTGTGGGGAGAGTAGTCACACAACCCCAGCCCGTCTTTTGATATCCTTGAATGCTGGGATGCAAATAAGAAAATGAATTCTCTAGTAAACACAACTGGTTAATAGTTAAAAACGGAAAACTTGGCTGCAAAGCTTACAAAATGTTGGTGTTTTGGGACCAGAGTGAAAAATGCAGGGCATGAACATTTCCCAGCAGTGAGCTTCAGTGTTAATCAGTGCATCAGGTGAAGATAAATCTGTTCAGATGCTTTCTCTCCAAAAGAAAATTTTCAAGCATAAGGAAAGTTCAGCTCATAAGACAGATCTTTCAATACTTGAAAAAGCAAAAACTAAGTCTTGTGAAACTGTATGCACTAAGGCTTTCGAAAATAAGAAGGAAGTGACCGCTAATGTATTTAGAACTGCATACAATGTAGCTGAAAAAAATCAAGCATTTTATGATTTCGTGTCAGAAATTGACGTTCAGTAATTAAGTAGCATCAATATGGGGTGCACAAATATTGTGAACCATATTACAATGAAAATGAAAAGCACTGTCATTAAGAATATAATAGAATCAAATAATAAAGTTTCTCTCCTTATAGACGAAAGTACTACAATAAGTCAGTTGTCCTCTCTTATTATTTATGTAAGAACCACATTTCAAGGCATGAATGAGCACACTAACTTGCTCCTTGATATAATTAAGTTAAAGATGTCTCCGCTGAAGGAATATTCAAATCGCTGATGTCCCGTTTAAAGGGAATTGGGTTTAATGATGATTTTCAGGAAAACAATTTCATGGCAATTGCAACAGATGAGGCTGCAGTAATGCTTGGGCGAAAGAAAGGTGAAGTGACACTACTTAAAAATAAGTTCCCATTTTTTTTTTTTTTTAATTTGTGCTAATCACAGGTTAGAACTTTCTGTATTTGACGTAGTAAACAAGGACTTCCCATCCCCAAATTAATACTTCAAATCGTTTATCGGGTAAACATACACATTGTATTTCATTGTCCTAAAAAATGCAGAGGATTAAAACCATGAGGAAACAGCTTGGCAAAAAAATTTTACGAATTGGGAGGATTTTAGATACTAGATGGGTTGCTTCCAGTTTTAGAAGTGTTTCTGCTGTATGGCAAAATTTTGAAGCTTTGATTTTCTATTTCAAAAAAGACTAAATTAGATGAGAATAGAGACACAACTGAGCATAACCAGTATGAAGGACTACTTAATAAAATAGCCAATATTGATTTCATTTTTGATCTTGCCTTGATGTGTGATGTTCTTCAAGAACTAGCTGAACTGAGTTTAGAGCTGCATGCACTTGATATCATACTTTACTCAGCTTATAGAAAAATAAATAAATATTAATCAAGTAAAATTGTTTGATGAAAGAAAGATAAACATCGGACATTATCATTATTATCTGAAAGCCTTAAAAGCTGAAGGAAAAATTGGGCTTTAAAGGAATTTTCAATATAAAAAAAGTGGATAGGCAACGAGGAGCGAAATCGTATCTACCCAATTAAATTTATGACAGCTACTTAACAGTCTGGTGAGAAGCCGAATTTTGCTAAAAAAGATGCCGAATTCCACACTTGGTCGGGAAGGTGCTGGATTGAATCACCCTGACCAGATAAACCTAATTTAACCTTTGAATGAAGCAAAAATATAAGAACATATGTGAGCAAATTTGCTCTCCTGCATAGTCGAGAAATCTTAAAGGTTTTCGAGGAGCACCTTCGGAAAGTAGATCAATCCCTTCATTTTCGATTGTCCTCTCATTTAAATGTGATTAACCACTACTTCCAACAATTCAACCTAGAGTGAGTGTGAACGTGGGTGCTCACAGGTATGATATTAAAATCTATTGACCTCAACAAAGGGCTCATTAATCTAACAGATACCGTAGAAACTTAAATGTTTATAAAATTAGAATCAACCGTTATTCTTATTTTTAATTTTTAGCGTATGATCAAACTCTTGGTTTGCATAGTATATATTATTAATATCACATACACAAAGATATTATAACTATACTAGTGGTATATATATTATATATACAGCATATACCGTATCAGCACTTATTATATATATCTAGATCCTATTATATTACTATATCTATTATTAGAACTATATAGCTATATACTCTATTATACATAATTATTACTTACTTACCATGATATCCATATCATTTATATTCTATAGAGATAAACAACCACGCATCACGGGCAGAGCCCTAAATCTAGGAGGGGTGTTACTCAATAACGTCCCGAGGACAGACGAAACCAAAGACCTAAGGAGAGCAATTTGCTCCACATCTCTTACCCACCGACCTAGTAGCGACAAGCTGGGCACCCTCTCACTTTGTTTGGTGAGCTTGCTTCTCAACACTGAGCTACCGGGTCGCTTCTTTAGAATAAATTAAATATAAAATAGTAAAAAATAAAATATTGGCATAATACACATACATACATACGACATAACACAATAAAAATACCACTATTATAAACATTAGCAAGTACACTATACTAATTATTACGCTCATTATTATTACTTATTGTGCCTAAACGCTATATTTACACCCAACATTTTATCATTTATAATTCCACTAATAACTCACTAATACTATATTTACAACTATTATATTACTATTTATTATTGATTAGTATCTATATTATTATTATTATTATTATTATTATTATCTATACACTTATATTAATTAATATTTATCTATACACTTATACACTATATTCCACTGCTATTTTATAATTGTTCTACAACTAATCACTAAAAAATTATATTTCGCTTTACACTATATTCACGATTTTAAATATTCACCCACTATTTGCTTATTAAAATAACATTATTAACATTATTACCACTATCACTATTATTATTAATATGGTATACGCTAAATCACATATCACGAAAAGATTAATGTGATAGCAGGGAATCGAACCCTTGCCACCAGTGGAAGAGAATGTGAAAAATGCTATCGGACGAAGAGAATTTAAAAATATTCTTCAATTGACTCTACGACAGCGGGAAACGCAGCTTTCCACACTTCTATAATTTAAGAGTTGCAGTTCTTTTTTTGAATTTCTGTTTAATATAATTAATAATTCAATCAAAATAAGTAAAAAAATGTTGCCGAAAAAATGTTGCTCCTCCATCTCAGATTACAGCAATCAGTTATTAGTAATTATATATATATAATATATATCATAGTATATATTATACTATATATATTATATATTATATATATTATTATAATATAATAATATATATTAGATATATATTATATATTTATAATTATATATATTATATATATATAATTATATATATATACTAAATATATACTATATATATATATATATATATAATATATATATTATATATATATAAAAATTATATATATATTAATTATAATATATATATATATATATTTATATATATATATATAATATATATATATATACTATAAATATATATTATATATATATATAACTATATATTATATATATATTAATAATATATATTATATATACTATATTAATTATATATATATATATAATATAATATATATATATAATATATAATAATATATATATATATATATATAATAATATAGTATATATATATATATATATATATATATATATATATATATATATATATATATTATAGTATATAATTATATGATCGACATTTATAAGAGTTGACTCCGTTTTAAGCGGGAAAATTTTCGATTAAGAAAAAACTACGAATTTTTCGTTTTTTTTTTTTCTATTGCGACAATGTTCTAATTATCAGCGTTTATTTGCATACTATTTATGAATTTTAAATTTATTAGGTTAATTTTTTTCATAAATGTACAGGAATATCATTTCAAATAAATCAGGTAAATTCTTTGACCAATTTCTATTTTATTATGTTCATATTATTATATTATATTGATTATTATTATTACTGTAAAACTTTTGTAGCAATTTCATTTTATTAATGTCAATATTATTATTATTATTTTTTTTATTGGTAATTTACTTATTTATTAAATATTATTATTATTATATTATTATTATATATTATTATTATTATTATTATTATTATTATTATTATTATTATTATTTGATTATTATTATTATAACTTTAATAGGAAATCTTTATTCCCCTGGCTTCTTATATTTTCTTCTTCTTTTATTCGATTATTTATTATTGAATTTATTTGATATTTCTTATTTTTAAAAAAATCCACCACGGCCTTGAGAGAAGCAAGAGGGGCATTCGCGAAGAGGAAGACGTTGAGGGATGATATAGAGGGAGCCGAAGCCCTACCCAGATCAAAATTAAAATATTTTAAAATATCAGAAATCAAATTTATTATTATCATGGGTCTACATCCATTCTCAACAAACTTTACGTACATACATAAAATTTAAACTGAAATAAATGCCTAAGCTTACTCATTTTTATACCTACGTGTGAAGCACAAAATAATTTATATCACATTCTTTTCACTTTTTGTTAATATAATTAAATTACATTTGAAACTCCATCATTTACAATGTATTTACCCTAAAAATCATTGAAATTATTTTGCATTTTTTATTGATCTTGAGTCAACCGATGTATATATAGCACTAATATATAAATATTTATATATAACTATATATACTATTATATAATATATATATATATATATATATATATATAATAGTTTAATATATATATTATATATATATATATATATATATATATATTATACTTCCTTTATTAAAAACCAGGGCAATTAAAAAATTATATGCGGAATGAGTTGAGTATATGCTATCTCAGAATATTTCATTTGAAGGATTATTTTTACGAATTGTTCTAAAATTTTCCCATTAAACCTACTTCATTGATCTACCCATTATCATATATATTACCAACTTACTCGCCTGCGCGCGAGTTAAATTGTTACACGGCCACCGCTGGGCGGCGCTTCAGCGAACTGGTCTGCCATGCAAGCAAAGCCACCTGCCGTGCATCTAGTCCAGAGGTTCTCAAAGCCTATTCGTCTACCGCCCACTTTTGAAAATCAATTATTTCAGCGCCCCCCAATTTTGTTTTACTTTACCAAAACTTAAAAAAAAACCACAATGACATTCATTACTCTAATAATTATATATAACTATATATATAATATATTATATATAAGATATATATATATTAGTATATATAATAATTTATATATAATATCATAATATAATAATATATATATTATAGTAGTATATATATATATAATATATATAGATATTATATATAAATTATATAAAATAAAATATTAAATATATATATATATATATATATAATATAATTATATATATATATATATATATATAATATATATATATATACGTATACTATATATATAGTATATATATACTATATATAATATATATATATATAGTATAAAAACTAAAATTTAACATCAAACAGGGCAGAAAATATGAACTCTTAAACTAAATGACTGAATTTACCAATTAGTTGGATTTTAATAAATTAATTTTTAAAATATTAAGTTAGATTAAAAACTTATCCGAAATCGCATTATTAAACATTTCTATTCTCCCCATTTTTTCCTAGGGCCCCTTACGCCCCCCTATGGTCTCCAGCGCCCACAAGGGGGGCGTTATCGCCCACTTTGAGAAAGACTGATCTAGTTCTATGTATTGTTTTAATTTCGCTAACTTAATAAAAACAATCTAATGAAAAATAATCTTAAAAACTTTTCATTGGAACAGGTAATAAAAAGAAAGACAAAATAATCAATTACTGAAGCTTTAAAACCTTTTAGTTAGAAATATATAAAATCTCTTATTTTTTTTATTTTTTCCTAGGATCAATAAAAATTGCCATTCTCAGTTTACCGAATCTTTACAAACGTTAAATTTTTACGCCCAGTTTAATAAAGTGCCTATATATATTATATATATAGGGGTTCGGTATATATATATATATATAATATATATATATATAGTAGTAGATATATATTAATATATAATATAATATATAAATATATATATATATAATATACTATATATATAATATATATATATATATAATATTATATATATATCTATATATATATATATTATATAAAAATATTATATATATATATATATATATATATATAATATATATATTATATATATAATTACTATATAGTAATATAATATAATATAAATACTATATATATATAATACTTACTTATTATATTTATGACCTTTATTAAACCACGAGGGAGCAATAAAAAAATTTTAACTTGAAAACAACACAAACCTAAAGAATACCATTTCTATATCCCAGGAAAAAATCAGAAAAAAAGAGATTTTATTAATTTAAATTAAAATTTTGAAGTTTCATAAAGGGATTTGTTTAATTTTTTATATTGCAGTTAATTCATTTTCTTCATACACTATTTATTGAGTTATAAATAGTAAAACAATATCAAGCTTTAGAGCACTCTATGCATGGCAGACGCTACGCGCTGAATCGTCACGCCCCAAAGCGCCGCTGCGCCGAGTAAGTTATATATGTATATAATGCTAAATATAACTTAAATAAATATTACCTAGATATAGATTAAACTTTATATACAATATCTTATTAATGGACAAATGAGAAATTCGTGAAAAACCCTCTGAATGACAATAATTCTCAAGAGCTTACCAAACCATCCGATTCTAATTTTATTGTTCCCTGGGTTTGGCAAACCCTAAATAGTATATATGAAATACTATATATATACATATACTATAATATACCTATATATACTTACCATTATATTATATAAATAATATTATAATCAGCTTTATATATATAAAAATATACCATATATTGCTAGTACTCATCAATCATATTTACTAATTATACTATACTTATAATACTTATATAAATATATATATCACCAGCACATTTTCACATAATATCATTACTATATAATATCATATACTAATATACTAATAATAATAATACCATGTGTATACTATATATATACTTGATATCGATAATATATATATACCTAAATATATATATAGTATATAATATATGTATATATATATATATATACTATATATATATATATAATATTATATATATTATATACTACTAGTATATATAATATATATATATATACTTATATATAATATTTATATATATTAAGTATATATATAATATAATAGAATCAGATCTTTTCATATTCTAATAATATACATACCATTATTATTTATTACTACTATATATATATATATAGTATAATATACACATATATGACTATATATATATATATATATATATAATATAGACTACTATAAATATATAATATATATATATATAGAACTATAATATATATATATAATTCGGATGTTGGATCGAGAGCAGACGCGTTGAAAACGAGAAGAAAATGGAAAAAGAGAAGCATCGGAAGCAAGACTAAAAAGAGAAAGTCTGAAAGATTATCTCAAAAAATTATTCTGATAAGAAAAATGTTTTTGAAAACGTGCTTAGTCCAGAGTTTTGAAGTAAAAGCAATCACTAAAGTTTTTTTGTTTTTATTTAAAAAATTAATGATTTTAATATCATAAAAAATTTAAAGTAAAATTAATTATATTAACATTACAAGATTGAAGAAAATAAAACAAATATGTTCGGTACATTTCTTTTTAATCGCTTAATATATTCAAACAAAGAAAGTTGAAACTGTAATTTGGCGACAATGAAGTTTGCATTTCTATATACAGTCAAAATCTACGAAGAAATCTTAGTTTCTTAATAGCGAGGAGAGATTTCTCTCACGAATTCGAAAGGCCTAGCAAACCGGCCCTTCAAGTTTTGTTTAAAGTACTCAGAACTAGCCTCTGGACTCTGGTATGGATGGTAATGGACAAACTCATTCCCTTCTGTTCGAAAGCACAATAATGCAAAAGAAGTTTAAGTCAAGATGATATCAATTAGAGCCGTCCAACTGATAGGGTGAGCAGCCCTTCCTGGAGATTATTTTAAATAGCTGAAGAAACCTATGCCTTTCGGTATCAAGATATACGCTAAGCTTATTCTTCTGTTTGGAAGCCCAAGAATATAAAGAGAGCCTTTAAAGTCAAATGTATTATAAGTTTATGCCTCTGACAGTGATACACCTTTCTTGGGATTGGATGTGGATGAATATACGTAGTATATATATATAATATATATTTTATAATATAATATATATATATATATATATATATTATATATATAATATAGATTATATATAGTATATAAATATATAACATATATAATTATATATTATATAAGATAATATATACTTATTATATAGATATATAATATAAATATATACTATATATATATACATATATATATATATACTATATCTATATATATATATATATCATTATATAATATAATAATAGTATATTAGAGTACTCATAATATACTATATATATTTATACTATAAATTTATATATCAGTATATATAATATTATATATATATATATATATATAATATTATATATATGTATATATATATATATATATATATTATATATATATATATATATATATAATATATATATATAATAATATTATATATATTATATATAGACTATATATATATAGAATATACCTATATTATACTATAACATTACCGTAGATTATTATATATATATAATATATATAATATATATATAAATATATATATATATATATATAAATATATACTATAAATAATATTATATATATATAGTATATATATATATATATATAGTATCAGAGGGTGGGCATAAGCGCAAATGAAGCGCAAAAGCGCAAAGCGCAATTCTGCGCTTTAGTAAAACCGTGTTTTTTGCGTTGCGGCGAAATTTCTTTAAGAAATGTGCGCCTTTTTGCATTTGCCGTCTGCAGACAAACTTTTTTAAGAGCGCCAAAAGCGGCAAATTTGCGCTCGTATTCAGAATAATTTGCGTATTGCGCTCTACCTAAATCTATTTGCGCTTTGATAATATATACTATAGTATACTTATTATAGTCTTATTCAATTATATAATATCAGTATATATATATATAGATATTATATATATTAATATATATAGTATAAAAAATATCTAGTTATATAATATATTATAACTTAATATATATATATTAATCTTTATATATATTATAATATATTATAGTATATATATAGATATATAGCCTATATATAGTACATATTCTAGTATATGTGCATATTGCTATATATTACATATATTATAGTAATATATATAACTAGTTATACTATACTTATATATAATAATCACTGTTACATAGATATAATCTAGCCTAAATATATATATATATATTAATACATATATATATAGTACTACATTAAAAATTACTATTACTTATTAATATTACTAACGATATAATTCTACTTTTATCTATTTAATTCATTATCATGATATTGTATTACCTTATTCATTATCGTATTCGTTTCTATTGTATTACTGTTATGTATTATTATACTATATATTATTATTGATTAATTATATTAGAATTCTATCGTCAGCTCTTCTGCTTTTTATATAAGTTTTACTTTAACTTCCCAATTCTCTAAATATTTTTTTTCTGATTTTCGATTTAATTTTCTTAATACTAGTATATTAGGAAATAGTTTACAAAGAAAATAAGAGGCATAGTTTAAATTTATAGTTTCTGACCGGTTTCGTCCGTAACTTTCGGACATCTTCAGAGTTTCGATTCTAACATTTGAATGATTTATAATACAAGATTTAAAATAATTTCAAAAAATACAACAGTAGATTTTAACAATTCTTATTGCATTTCATAGCTAATATTCTAATTAATTGACAATTACGTTAAATCTTATGTTAATGTTCTGGTTTAAATGTTAATTGTAGAAGCCTCAGCATTTTTAGTTTTTGAGACTTTCGCATGAGGAGTGCAAAATTTGAATGACTGTGAGATATCAGCATAGTTGTTTTATTATGTTCCGAATAAATGTTCGTATATAGTTTACTAGGATTAAAGCCGGTGCTGTATGCCCTATTCTGTTAATCTATTATCGTGTAACCAATTATACGCCACGTTACAGTCAGACTTCGGGACATGCGAATTGCGTACACGACATGGTGAATTAACTGAAAGGTATCTTAGTAGAGAAGCAGGAAGAAAGTTTTCTGTTTTGTGGTAAAGTTTTAAACGGTATTTTGTGTGTGCATTGTAGATTTAATGTGAGGTATAATGCCCACGTAGGCATTTTTCCTCTTTATTGACAAGGTCTTTTGCATTTGAAGTTTTAAAACTTCAATAATGCTTTCAGAGATATTATTCGTTTTTGTTCTGTTTTTTATAGAGTTTGTTGATCGTTTTGTTTTATTATTTTCTCCGTTAAATTTAAAAGGGTGTTACAGTTGATTTTCCAGGTTCTGTTTAATCTTTGAACTTCACATCAAATGATTCCCCAATCGAGCACAAACTTCTATAAGCCCTATATATTGAGTGTTTTTTACAGATTATACGACATTATTCACGACAACATAACAAATAACAAACTAGTACTACTATCTACACAAGTCATCAAAATTTCTGCAGCTCCTCATGCGAAGCTCAAAAACTTAACAAAAAGCTGAGGCTTTTACTACATTAATCACATTTGTAAAACCAAGACATTGAACATAAAGTTTAAACGTTATTGTACTTAAATTAAAATAATATTCAAATGCAAAACAAATCTAAAAACTTAATTTGTATCTTTAATTTGTAATATCTTGTATTGTAATTATTCAAATGTGTAGATCAAACTCTGAAGCCCTGTCAGACCGAGCTCTTCATCACGGACCGCCCAAAAATCACCTAGACTGTCCAGATATCATCAATAGATACGACTATCTATGACAATGATGACCGTCACCGTTAGTTTCTCTTGATAAAACTCATTTCTTCTATCCGATTGTACCTATCTCAAGAGAAATTAAACCGCTCGGCATGAAAATCAGTGATTAAAACGTCTGATTGGAACTCTCAAGCAGATCCTGATAAACTCTAATGTCCTACCATGGTTCCTGTGTATAACGAACGAAAAAACATCTACTAATTATGATTCATATTCATTATTATCTACCTTACTCAACACTATCTATCCATTATATAATACCTATTTTACCTTACTTCTCTTATTTATTTACATCATCATTATATCATCTGTCTCACTCTATTATTATTATTAGTTAGTATTATTATATTATATCATGATTATTATTATATGATTTATTTATTAATTATTTTAGTTATCATTACATTTATTTATTACTTATTTTTATAGTATATTATTAAGTATCATTATTATTATTATTATTATTATATTTACTTATTATATTATTATTATTAATAATTATATAAATTATTATCATTAATCTATATTTATTTATTATTTATTATTATTATTATTATTATTATTATTTTATATTATTATTATATAATCATATGTATATTATTACATTACTTATTATTATAGCCAATTTACGAAGTTTATTGGTTACTTGTGATTAGCGATTAAACCTTTTTGGTGCTTTTGTGTTTAAATTCGGATAAAACAGATATGAACTAATAGATGCTTAAGGGAAAAGAATTGCACACGGTGAAAGTCGTCGAAGTGAAACTCTTGAAATTATTGAGTGTGATATGCCTCCTAGTACTTCCCTATGAAAAAAAAAGCAGCCAAGCATGGACTGTGGAGCACTATGGCCCCATCTGATCCAAGTATTTATCAGCTTTCAAGAGCAAGAAGGAGAGTTATATTTGGGCGAATAAGAGTGATGTTCACAAGGAGGAAAAATTTATTGGGCTTCCCCCCAAGTTGTTTTAACAAAAAAAACCTTCAACTTGCTTTAACAAAGTGCCTGTTAATTTTAACCTTATTCCTTTTAGATCCTTCAATTGCTGTGTACTGCAATTGAAGGAGGGTTAAAGCGGGGCCGGAAAGCTTGCTCGACAGGGACTGTTGAGAAGACACCCAGTTCAACAACGCTGCCGTCAATCATCCATGCTATGCTTCCCCTTCCTCAGTCCGAATGTGTTCGACAAAATTATTTGAATATGCAGAAGAGAGATGCTCCTTGGAGGTGTCACAGCCTTGTAAGCATCAATGCCAGTCAAGAGAAACTAAACGGATAATCAATGTTTTATCTTTCTCAAATCTTTAACTACAGCCTATTCCTCTGAACACCGGCAATTAATTTCGGATTAGGCTAGGTCAACTATAATATAATCCACGATTTAAGAAACACCACTGAACTCTCTTTCCAGAATTAACAGTCCAATACAATCAATTTCTTCGAATATCATACCCCCTCAAATACCGAATACCAAGTTTTCCATTGTCATTAATATTCATTTCTCATCAGAATATTTTTTGCTTCAGATTTCTGCCCTACATGGACATTTGGCCAATTGCATTGTGGAGCTATTCTTTGTCGAATTCCCTGTCCTACCTGAACTCGTGACGTTTCCACCTACCCTCAGAAGAAAAGTGATGAGCGGATCTGATAGAATTGGATAATAAGGATATGAAGATATTCCGGCCATGAATCGAAAGGTTCATTATGTGGCCATTGACGCTCCATGACAGCTGACTGGAACAAGAAACAGAGGGCTCAAGGAAAGACGGTTCACTGGATTATTTTGAATACTTTGAAGAGAGAGAAGCTGTCCTTGCTTGTAGAGAGTTATCTGTTCTCAGACCAGCACAGTCCGAGGCCAATTCACATTTGAACTTTTAGTCATAAAAACATTTGACATTGGAAATCCTTGACGAAAATGGTAAATCTGGAGTCTTTTAATGCTTAAGAACACTTAACTTTTCCAGAATTTTTTTACAAGAGATACCAACAAATGGACCTCCTCTGGGGAAACTATTTTGTCTTTCCCTTTACTACCAGATGACATTAGGAATTTATTTACATAATCAGGAGCAGGAAACTTTATCTTGTGAAAGAAAGAGTTAGTCATATGAAGCAGATTGTGGAGAATCACGTTTGGTTTGTGTTGGCGATTCCCTATGATCAGAATTTACCTTGGTATGTAATACATTAAGAGATATTTTTATCAATTTTAGCACTTTGAATGTTTTCATGCATTCTAGAATTCTGTTATTATTAGGGTTTTAATTGGAGATTTATTTAACTGAAGACGTTATGGGTGGATCTTTCCTCCAGGATCACTCAATTCTATATATGAGCGGGAAATTTACATTGTGTAGGAGACAGTATATGTAACATATTTGCAATTTAAGTCCATTTAAGAGTGTAGCGCCTTATCTACAGAGGCAAATTATTTGCGAATCCTCACCCGTTGATAACATCTCTTATCAAATAGATTGGTGATATCACTTCTGTTATAAACTGTCGCACCTTATACACTAAGCAAGCTTAGCGGCTAGGCGAAAGACGTTGTGAAAGCATCTTCCCCCAACAGTTTAGGTGGGAGAGATTCCAAACCCTCAAATGTGATTGGCCAGAGCCCGACTGGGACAAAAAAAAGCCAGATTCGGGATTGTGTGGCCGTTCTATTAGCAGGCGCGAACGGTAGCTGAAATTTTGTGCTATCAGTGCTCTTGCATAAAAGCTCATAATATATTAGTGACGGTATAATTTACTTGCCGTCCTGTGATTAACGTGTAATTGAAAAGTTATATATTCATGCGAGATCTACTTGCGCATATTATCATATATTCACATTCATTTAATATGATTGGTCCAACACTTGTAATATCCACTTGAAGTTTAATGAGACATCATCCCGACATATCTCTATTGTACACACCCAAATATTTGGGATTTTATATTTAAGTCAATCAACGCCCTTCTGAGTATCCGGCTTTCACACTATTAGTAATATATATAATACTATATGTGTATATACTATATATATATATATATATATATAACTATATATAGTTCTCACTATATATATATATATTATAATATTATATTATCTCGGTGATCGATTTTATATAGTGAGTTTTTACCATTCTACTATTTAGAAATATACTTAGTTACAGATAATACTACTTATTTATATAACCTATAGGGGAAGGACAGTTATAATAATATAGTTTCAGGCGTTTAGGGTTATATTCTGATCATATATAACTATTAAATGGGACTACAAGGTAAATAACGGGAGGAATACATTGGGGTGGGGATGAATCTGGGGTCCATATTCACTATGTAACGGTAGGTTATAGATAAATGTAAAGAAAAAAAAAAAAAAAAAAAAAAAAAAAAAAAAAATTTATTATATCTATCAAAAACTACAATTAGCACAGCGGATAAAGGAATTAACATTTTTTATGGGGAATTCCTGGTAAATTTCCTACATAGAAAATGTAAAAAAATAAAAAATAAATTAAATTAAGTGTTATAATTAATTATTAAGTAATATAATGAATATAAAAGCCTAATGTATATTCATGATTTATTGGTTTTCATCGTATAAAAATAATAATTTAATAGTTATTCTCGAATAAATAGAACTTTCATATTATAATTATTCTTTTTACTTTTACACTAAAGTAAAATACCAAGGAGGTATACGCTGACCCCGATGGTCAGGAAAGTCTAGGTCCTCGGCTTCCGGGGAACAAACGTGGGATATAGAGACTTAAAATTTCCCATGACCCCTCTCAGGGAGGGTCTACCGGACCCCGCTCTTTGGTATTTTGGGTGTCGCGGGGGTTTCCTACGCCCCTCCCTAAGCGTGGATAGAAACGTCCCCCCCTCTGTTCAACCGTCGGCTCGAGCCCTAGTGTGCCGTAATGGAAGTTACTATGTTGAAATTTATTTTACCAGGATTCCAAAAATGTATTCTTCGCTGTAGCTATTGTAAGTTTTTGAGATTATAATTATTTTTTTTATTTTTTTTTTTTTATTTTATATTTTTTTTTTACATTTCTCCCTTAATTATTGTGACAACATCTCACCAATTGATAATTTATTCAGTTTTACTGTTTAGCATAATAGTTTTTAAAGTAATATAATATGTACGAGACTATATTAAACGTATGGTACATATATAATATATATATATTAATATATATATATATATTATAATTATATATATATATATATATAATAATAATTATAATTATATATTAATATAATAAGTAAATATATTATTATATATATTTATATAATATCTATATAATATATTATATATATATATATTAATATATATTATAATATATATATATTATAATAATATATTAATTAATGGAGAGAGAGACGAGAGAGAGATGAGAGAAGAGAGAGAGAGAGAGAGAAGGAGTCCTGAGAGATCAAGAGCTATTCGTTCCAGTTTTTGATGTTTTTCTTGTTTAATTATATTGCACTATATGGAATATGCAATCAATATGAATGTTGCAGTCGGTTAATTGCTGGAGCCATGGATTCAAGTCGACAAGTATTGTTAAGATATTTATTATAAAATTTCCATTTATTGAGTTTATCCTTTTCCTGATTTTATTTAAATTTGAAAATGCGGAAACAGTACGGGACACTTACACGGAAAAAACAAACAACAACACAATTATTTGGAATCTCGCGTTATTCATATCCCCAAAATATCAACTCAATGTACAAAAAAATATTTTTCCATTTCACTACAAAGAAAATTATAGCTTCTCAGAAGAAGAGAACGTACTTTACAGAAACAATGAAGCCCTAATTTACATATTTGGATCAAAGAGTCAATAGAAAGCGATATGGTTACTGGAAAGAGTATTGTAACAAAAAAAAATTAGTGTCGGGCTCGAGCCGACGAGGGACAGACGGGGGGGACGTTTTTTTCCATACCTCGGAGGGAAGTGGTTCCGTGAGGAACCCCGCGTATCAATCCCAATACCAAAGAGCAGGCGTTACGGAGACCCTCCTTCGCTGTTAGGTGGTTGAGAAATAGGTCAGTACCTATCGTTCCCCGGAAGGCCGAGAGACGCCCCTGATCCTGCCATTTTGCAGTTTAGCCCTTTGGTATCCTTTATGATTAGATAAAATAAAAGAATAACTTGACGGAGTCTGTAATATACCGTAATATGATCACTATATATTTTTGATATCATGTCTCGTTATGTAACTTCGTCTTGTAGCGAAATACTACAGCTCCAACTATACTTTGCTATCTGATCTTCTTAAATAAAAATTCAATATACTAGTTTTTTTTTCTGCAAGATGTCTAACCTTATCTATAATTATATTATTTATTTTTTTATTTTTTATTTTATATATTATAATATTATTTTAATAATATATTATTATATTTATTTAAGATATTTTATTCTACTATATATATATAAAGTGGAGTAATATATATATAGATAAGAACTTGAGTATTATTATTATTGTTATTTTGTGTAATTTATTATATGTAAATTTGTGTCTTGGAAAATATTTATGTATATTATGGTATATATTAATCTATCCTTATATGGATACTGTAGATTATTCTTTATTAATTTGTTTTATGTTGTGTTGTATATTATTATATATATATGTTCTTGTGCTGTTAGCTAGTATTTTCTCTTAGGGGGGCTATATTTATGTGTTTGTTTTATTGATATTTTATTAATATATTTTATTATATATTGATAGTGTGTCTTATTTTTGTCTTATTGTTGTTTTAGTGCCATTATAATATATATTATATCAATAATATATTAACGAGTACTATAGATATATATATATAATATATATATATATATAGCTGCTTTATCTGCCGACAACTCATCGGGGACATACTGAAAGTCATAGCGCTCCACCCTTTCTGAAAGAGCTAGCTGTATAAAAAAGCACACAGCTAGTTTGAACTTCAAAGCCAATATGAAAACGGAAAAACACATAAACCTATATAAAAAAAATATATTTTGTAATATGTTAGTAATAAGTAATTACTCCTTCAGTTTTTCTACTAATAAACCATAAAAAAACGTCGTCTGGCAACAAATAAGGTTCCGTTTTTTATTTCTCCAAGATTTAGGCGGGGCACAGTGACAACCCTGCGCTACAGCGCAGCGCTCATCTGATGTTAAAGGACGAGAGTTGATTGCAGCAGCAATGTCTGAAATAATAGTGATAAATTTATATAATATACATATGTAATGAAGAGATGTAGACGTATATATACCATACAGTAATTACGAACTGGTAGAGCGAGAGTAAAACTGGAATTTAATAAAGAGAGAGATAGCTGTTAGAGAGAGAGAAGAGAGAGATGAGAGAGAGAGATATTATAGAAGAGAGAAGAGTATAAGGAAGAGAGAGTAGAGTAGTATAGCAGTAGTGTTGTAGTAAGTATAACGAAAAGCGCCCTTTACTTATATTAAAGAGGGAAGTTAAAGAGAAAGAGAAGAAAGAAAGAAAAATGAAATAAATAAAGAGAGATAAGAGAGACATGGGAGGGAAAGAGAAGAGAAGAAAGAATTCGGAGGCAAAAGACGAGGTGTGAGTGGCTATATATATATATATATAGTATATATATATAGTTAGTATTGATATAAAGTACGAATAAATACGTTATACTAAGAGAACTTATTACTACTTATTTTTACAAAATAGTATGGTAGTGCTTCATGAGGGATAAATATGGAAATAACTTATTACTTATATATAAACATATATATACTATATACCAGATGTGTAAATATAATGATAGCTATAGTTTAATACAGTTATTACATTAATACTATTAATCATGTGTGCGCATAATATTCTATTATAATATTAATATATACCCACCTTTATATAATGAACGAATTTAATAAGGACATATACGTAATATAATTACTAGCTTAGTTTTTATAATGTATAGCTGTCAAAACAGTAGATTAAATAATTAAATTCTAATTTATATATATAGGGGGACGGTCTTCTAGGAAGAAGTATTGTGTATGTTGTGTGTGTTGGGTGTGTTAGGTGCGTTGTGTATGTGGTGTAAAGCACACCGCAAATCGCAACTGGAATTTTTTGTTTTTATGCGAATAAAAAGTTAATTCTGTTATAAAATAAGTTTTAACTAGGAAAAAAAAGTTCCATGTAATTAAAAAAAGATTTTACCACCAGTTGAGTGTAATAAATATTTGAATCATACCTCAAACAAGAAAGTGAAAGTAATATTTTTTGTTTTGCACATTTAACTTGGTGAGTCCGTGAGTTGGTAAACTACAATATTAATTCTCTAAACTACATTAGACCGCCTTGTACTTTTCAAGCGAATTTCGCAATTACCATTTGATATTTCCAATTCGTTTCCATGTAGTTTTGTCACACTTAACTAATTCACTTTATGAATGACTCATCCAAACATAGTACATTAGAGACCTAAGTCTTTCGAATCTCACTTGTTTTTAGTTAGCCAAGTCTATATTCTCCGCAGAGTGCCGAAAGACCTTTCAATGGTATTGATTGAACAAGGTAACACCATTTGCAATTAATGGGCGGGTTTTTGATTTGAGGAAAAGGGGTCGGCTTCTTCAATAACTTCAGTAAGTTCCAAGTTCTTTCAACTGTTGCTAATATGAACCATTTTTTTTATCCCAGTACACAAAGATATCATAAGAGCACGTAAAAGAGGTCATTGTTTGAGTGTGTATGAATTTGTTTATTATGGGGACATCAAGATCATGGACCCACCTACTTATGGTTTCTACGGAAGGGTGTTACTAAAACTGGGGGCCTACGGGAGCACCTAACATAAGAAACGGGGATGCAAATGAAAAAATTAAATGCTGGCACGATTGTGTTGTCTGTTATTATGAAATCTAGTCTCTTAATGAGATTGAATACTGGTATGTCTAAGATGAAAGGCATATGTACAGAAATGGCTATCAATACAGGATCAGAAGTTTCAGGGGCATAGGGAATGATATGCTTTATGTTGTCTGAAATTGTAATTATTCTGAGACATGTCTAAAGGATGAGAATGAACTGTAACAGTCTCTACTTCAAGACTAAACTCGCCAGTAAATAGAACATTAGGCGATAAGAGCAATCAGCAATATTTGATCAGCAGTTTTGCATTTGGTGTTTGACAACCTTCAAAATTCTTTGGATATGATCAGAGTACTGCGTTACAGGGTCATACTATTTTTTTGAATAAACGTTAACCCACTGGTCTTAACTAAAGAAAATATTTTTTGGTTAATTTACGGAGAGAGAGTAATGAAAGTGAAATTGGGTCTTGTTGCCCAACAGAATAATAGAAAAGCTGTCTTTCTTGTTTAATTTCTAACCGTTCAACAATTTTTATCATATTTGTATGGGAAATAACCAATGTTAGTGTGATAATTTTTTGGGAAGTCGCATGACGTGGTTACAAAGTTTCAAGGCAGTTGGAATCGTATTGTCCTTTTTTTCTTTTTTTCTGAAATATTTGTCTCTTTTATTGTGGCCATAGATTTCAAATTTCTGGAATACATGTTTAGGGTCATTAATGAACCAAGCATTCAGCCGCCATGGCTTAACA
Organism: Trachelipus rathkii; assembly: GCA_015478945.1. Classification (NCBI taxonomy): domain Eukaryota; kingdom Metazoa; phylum Arthropoda; class Malacostraca; order Isopoda; family Trachelipodidae; genus Trachelipus; species Trachelipus rathkii. The sequence goes on along the minus strand of JABUQX010110795.1, from coordinate 9,010 downwards.
CAGTCAAAATCAATCTTTTTTTCATAATTTTTTTCCCGCAGTTTTTTGACTCCTTATGTTCTTATCCTGCCATCGCGCAGTTGACCCGTACCTCCTGGACCAGCGCATAGATTCAGCTCCATACCTGTTCTAAAAACACAAATCAATCGTTTGGCAATGGTTCAAGAACTCAAACCCAAATTTGCTTTTCGAACAGGCAGTTTTTCAAGACTCTGAACAAACACCTTGAATGCTATTGGATTAAATTGTTCGTTTGCCTGTGCAAATCGCAGTTTCATCCGCCAACTTCGGACGTAGATTACATACAAAATTTTGCAACCGGACAATCTATGTTTTTTTTGATCAAGTTACCACAACAGAATGAGTTAGTATTTCATTTTGAATCATCGGAGACTCCAGACGGCATTTTTCTGGTCCCCTGACATATGTTCCTAACCATCCATTAGAAACATACCACATTCTGGTCCTGATCGCAGCTTAATCAGGGACAGGTATTGAGCAAGAAATTCGAGGTTAGTCTTCATTCATGCGGGTGTTTACCTTACTTAAAGGTAAGTCATCGGCAGTTCCGCAGAAACACTAAATTATGGTCTTAACAGATAAGCTAGATGATATTTCTTTTATTTTTCTCCGTCTTACTTTAATTTTTGATGTGTTTTATGTCTGCAGCTGAATGTCAACGGAGGGGTCAAGTTTTATGTTAAACGCATAATTAGGCACGTCCGCAAAATGTCGCAGATCAACAGAGACTGAGAGAAAAGGAATATTTCTCAAAAGAATACAAAGCGACCAGTGAGAAGAGAGGTAGTAATAAAGAGCTACACACCACTATTGACTTCCTAAAGCCAATATTGAAAAGTAGGAGAAAACACATATATTAACAAGATTGGGGAAAATAACATAATTAGTTGGAGTGAGATACGTTTTTATAAAATTACAGAGCTTTTAGTTCAATAATTTACACTAATTTTCAAATTATCTTACAATTTACAGTTGGGGGATGTTTCGATTTATGTATTCATGTTGTTTTCTAATTTAGCCGCCTATAAAACGTTTATAATCGGTCTGGCAAAAATATAAGGGGTTCAAGTAATTTTTTTTCGCCAAATTTAGTTGGCGGGCCTTTCAAGTGCCCTCCCCCCCTGCCTACAATGTCGGTAAGTAATTATTTATATAAGTGGCTTTATACAATTTAATATATATATGTTTATTTTATATTATAGGTGGTAAGTATAATGGTATGGAAAATCACTCAAATGTGTGCTATAAGGTGATAATTTTCAGATGAAATTATTTAAAATGAGGAGGTAGGGTACCTCGCAACAATTTAGTAAACGCGTATATTAGATCTGTACAGACTTTTAAAACGTTATAGTTGATATTATAGGTATTAATGAATTTGACTGAAGTTCGTTATCTAAGTTACTAGAGGTATATATTATATATGATAATATATTTATATATATTTATTATAATATATTATTAATATAAATTAATTATTTATATATATATATATACAACTGAGCCGAGAGCTTTGGTTTTAAAAAACTTTTTATTTTTTATTTAATCATTTAGAGTTTATATTTAGTTAACTGGATTTATTTGTAGGCAACAACAGTTGAATCCCGAAAATTGGGTGAATGATTATTTATTTTTTTTATATCAAGCTAGTTTTATTTTATTTCTGATCTACTTTATTAATGGGATACAGACCCGGGAAAATTTAGTGGATAGAATTACTAGGAATTTTTTTATTAAATTTTTTAATTTATTATTTATTTTTATTAATAAATTCTAATAATATTATGTCTCACTAAAAAACACTGGCAGAATTGAACATGTACTGAAAGGGTAAAATAGGGCCATTATCGCAGGCTTCGGTATTCTCTTGTGGTATTATATAATTACAAAAAATTTACAGAACCAATCATTTTGGTTGTTTCATAAAAACTAACATCCTTATGGCCCGATATATACTTTATACAGTATATATATTATTAATATAATATATTATATATATATTATGTATATATTATATATATAAAAAATATAAATATTAAGAATTAGTCTTAATATATTATTTTAATTAAAATGAATAAATTTCTTATCTAAAACCGCGCGTATATATATTATAGTATTATATATATATATATATTAATAATATGGTATATATATATATTTATATTAATATATATATTTCATGAATATAAATAATTAATATATTATACTATATTATCATATATTAAATAACATGTAATATTAATATTATATATTAATATATTACTGATATATATATAATTTATATATAATTATTATATAAGTATATATATATAGAAGTGTATATAATATATTATATATTATAGATATATATTAATATATATATATATATATATTATAATGTAATATATAGTTATATTAATATATTATAACTATATATATTAATATATAATATTATTATAAGTATTAATATATTAAAATATATTATATTATAGTATATATATATATATAATTATTATATATAATTTATTGTTAGTATATTTTGTAATTATTAATAATGAAAGCCTTATCAAAGTGTATTATTTACTATTATTATATTTTTATATTTAGCTGTTATTTTATTTATCTTGCATATAATGTTACAGAGTCCGAAAAGTTTCAACAAGTGTTTTATTATGTTTTATTTATAAACAATATCTATAGATAAAACATTCAACTCTTCTGACTTTGTTGACAATAAATTTTCCTCACAGCACATCAAGCTTTTCAGTCCACTTGATCTCTTTACCAAAGTAAAAAACACCGAATATTATATATTAGTAAATATAAGTATATTATATATATATATATAGTAATATTATTAATATTATTTTAATATATATATGAATATATATTATAATTATATTTATTAATATATATACTATTATATATATATATTATTATTATATTTAAAATGAAATATTTATATATATTAATTTTAGATTATATATAATATATTATTATTATTAGTATACTATTAATTTATGTTATTAATTATATTTATATATATATAATATATTATATATAATATATAATATTAATATTATTAATATTATATATATTTTCTATAGATATATATTTTGTTATAAAATATTATTTAACAGCAATTTATAAATTATTAATATATTATCAATGATTTAGTAGTAAGCCTTGAATTAATTAATTAACTCTTGGGGGCAAAAATATCAGTTTTTTCATTATATTAATTTTTCACAATAATAAATAGTTCTATTCTGGGATAGGTTTTAGAGGCGTTTAAACATCCAGAAGAACTATTTTATTATATGTGAAAATTTATTTATAGAATTTGAGGATAATTTTCTGGGCAGGGTTTATTACTTTAATTCTATGTAACCTCCTAACTTGATTACTTTTTTTCTGGCATTAGAAACTTAGGCGTTTATTGGCTTTTCGCGATTTCTATGCTATAAAAGTTTTGATATTTGTTAAATAGTATATATATTAGTTATACATAATTATAAATTCATAAAGAATTTTATAATAATCTAAATATCTATTCTTAAATTTATTATTATTTAATATATTTTCTTATAAAAATATTATTATTGCTTTTAATTCCATATAATTAATATTATTAATTATTTTAATATAATTAATTTTATAATATATTATAAATATTATTTACTTCTAATTAATTTATTATTCATTAATGTATTCCAGGTGGCGGCTTTATGGTGGGGGAAGTATATGTGATGTATTGATTTTATTTGTGGTATCTAATAGTTAATGGTCGAAACGTGCTCTACATGCTCTAGTTTATGGGATTACTTCATATAAATAATAATATAAATTTAATAAAATAAGTTCTAATTAGCATTTATTATGATCAAAGAACTATATTAATTTGTAGATTATTTATTATATTAATTTAATTTATTTATTAATTAGGATTTTTTTTTTGTTTAAAGTTTTTAATTCATATAATTTAATAAAATTGTATTTATTACATTCAAATTATATAATTCCCTGACTATGTTATTTAATTAATTATATAATTTAAATTATATAAATTTAATTATATAATTAACATTATATTCACATACCATATATTATATTATTGTTGCATTTTAATTTTATTAATTTTATTATAATATATTATATATTTATTATTAAAGTTATTAAAGATATTTCTTATTTATTATTTTATTCGAGTGAAATCGGGAACTTGTTTACTTAAGACAATTTTCCCTTTAACATATTTGTTTGTAAAATCGTTTATCGATTCTTTTTTATTATTTTATTATATAATATAGTTTTATTATTATTACAGTATCAAACATAGATATAATTTTTTAGATTTTATTACTATTTTATTATTATTATATTATATTATTTTTTATTAAATTTATTTAGGAATTTTACTTACTGTTATTATTATTTTCCTATTTTCTTTAGGAATTTATAATGCAATTATTGCGGCGTGTTGTAATCCTTACACACTTATCAATATTATTATTTCTCATTAATTAATTATTATTATTTATTAATTGATTAGATGTATCTCATTTTATTAATAAGGGTAGGATATACTTCGTATCTAATCTTTATGTGATTGTTAATGTAATATTATTAGGTTCATCTATTGAGTTTTAGATTTCGAGTGAATACAATTGACACAATCTACAGTATTATTTATTAGATTAAAATTTAATCCCATTACTATTTATTTAATAATTGTCATTAATTATTTAGACTAATTAATTTAATTAATATAATATTATTTAATTTCTTACTACATTATTATTTTTAAATAATTTAATTTATTTTATAGATTCTATTAATTAATAATTTTAATAAATTAAATTATATTAATATATTATTCGTTTAAAAGTTTGAGTTTCATCAGTAAGATGATTAATTATTGTTATTGTATCAATTATTATTATTGGCATTGAAGTTAATTATTCCGGAGTAATTATTTAATTATTCGTAATTGCACTAAATAATAATTATAGACATTCAATTCATCTTAAGTAATTAATCTGGCGATATGATTTTATCACTATAATCTTTCTATTTCACTTTGGCAGTATAATATTGTTTAATTGATTCTTGTTTGCACTTTGTCCGACGTTGTCTATATTAGACTCGCGTTTCATATTTAATTTAAATTTATGATGTGCGAGTTGTAATTTTTTATTAGTTTTAGGTTTAAAGTCTCAATTCTTTACGATATATTTTCTCTAATTTATTTAATTTATATTATATTATATTTTTGAATTTTATTATATTCTAATTTTTTGTTGTGTTAAACTTTGTGTTATAATATCAACTGGCTCTCCTTTGTCCCCTTATTAGATTATTAATAAATTACATTGGAGTATATTTTGGTAATTTTCAGTATATTCTCGATTTTATAAGTCTTCTTTCAATTGATTCTTAATTATTTATTATCTGAAAACCAAACTCATTTTCCTATCTTTTGTGATAAATTATTTATTTTATTTCATTAATTATGATTTTAAATAATGTTTTAGAATGTCCATATTATCATTTACTCTCTTATTAACATTATCATATTTATTGAGTGTTTCATGTCTCATAAATTAAGTTAATTAAAATATTAATTATATTTTTTACTATATATTATATTATTATTATTATATTTAATTATATAATTTATTAATTATTATTATATATTATATTAATTATTTATTATTATTAATTTTAATTATATTAATTTTTAATATTTATTATTATTATAATAGATTATTATTATATAATAGTTTATTTATTATATGAGTTATTTGTTTATATTAGTTATATTAGTATTTTGTGTAATACTAGATTAATTGTTTACTATGTTATTAGTTATAAATTTTAGTGCGTTAGTATTGCAGCTTTATTTTTAGTTTTTGTTTTTGTTATAGTTAGATTAATATGAATACCAAGTGTTTATATTAGATTAATATTATTATATATTATTATTATTATTAATTATTATAATTTTAATTATTATGTAATTATTATTATTTAATTTATTTAATTATATAATATTAAATTTAATTATATATTATATATTATAATAATATATAATTATATATTCATTTAAAATTAATTTATTTTTATTATATATTAATTAATTATAATTTTATATTCTAATTATTTTATATTTTATAATTTATTATATTATATATATATTTAAATTTAATTATTTATATTTATCATATTTGATATTTATAATTATTATTTTATTATTATATATATTATTATTATTTATTATTATTATTGTATATTATTATTTTAATTATTATTATTATTTATATTTAATATTATTATATTAATATATATATTGATATTAATTTTATCATCTTGACACACTTCAGCACTCAAGAAAAGGACCAGCCGCCACTGGGATATACTATTCTGCTATTCCTGCTTCATATCTAAAACGTATCTTGATTACAAAGAAAATTAAGTCATAAAGAAATTAAGTATTAATAAAATTAATTATTATATCAATTCATAAATACAATATTGCGATGCGTCGTCCAATACTAAAAGATTTTCAAGTGGAAAATCACTTTAAGATATATTAAGTGAATAAACAATTTCAATAAATGAATAAATACAAAACATTTTGTGAAGAAATAATATATTTAAAGAAAATAATTTTTTGAATTTTATTTGAAGAAGATATTCTATATCATGTAAAGTCGACAGAAACTCAATATTCCTATATATAATGACTACAATTACCGAGCAGGATCGTGCAACCATAAAAAAAAAACTTGAGAAAAAATTTTTTTCGAATTTCACATTTCATTAAAATAACTTGCCAATCATAAACGTGGATGTATTGAAAAATTATTATTCACAAAAGAAAATCAACCCATAAGGTAACATATTCAAAGGAGGATTTACAAATTTGAAAGCTTATTTTGTCTCCATTAATAAATATATTATGTTTGTTCTTAACAAGAAGATGGAAGGACACTCAATGGAGTTCATCAAATCTATTTTTCTTCAAGCACGAACAGGTAGGACATAATATATTCACAACCATATATTCCATTTATGTAGGAAGCGCCCGGTTATCAAGGTTACTCGCAATTTTCACTTTATAAAATTCCTAGAAGCATCAATACTTGTTTGTCCTTTTGCACGAATCATATTGGTTCGTTTGGTAATAGTTAGGTTTTGAATTGGGACTTAAGATAATTTTGTATTTGTTGAGTTGGAAAATTGTATTTGGCTGGCTCACTATATGGCTTGTATAAGGTTCTGGCAATCTTAGAGGTTCTCTATTAACTACATGTTCGGGTACTTTCTTGAATATTTCGGGATCCGGGAATTTCATCACCAGAGAACAAGTTAATTGTCTCATAACCTATCTGAAAGAGAACCAAGAACTATTTCGTATCTATATGTTCACCATAAACATATCAGTGAAGGTGCTAATAGAGGACTGCAAAATTTTCCTAATCCATATTGACGAGGTGACTCGGAGGTATCCGATGATTACTTCGGCTTCTATTTCGTACAAATCTAGTTTTCATAGGAGTAAAATTAGCATTTTTTCGGGTAACTAGATATACACTATGAGTGTCAACAATTCCTTTTGTTTTAGCTGCTCGGAACTAGAAATTCTTTCATAATTCTAATAGGCTTTATAATGGTAGATGGTTGTGAAATTAACCACACTTTTTAGGTTTGATTAGAAGTATTTAAGACAAAATAATACATTGTGATGTATACATCATTAAGTTCTTTTCTTGTAAATATATCACGTATACCATGGCGTCCGTTAAGTGTAGTTAGTTTCCTTTATTACTGCTCGAGACTGTCTCCAGAAGTAACAACAATGAAATACATGGTGTAATTTAGTGTTAACACCTGAGCTTTTGTTTGATATTAAGTGACCATAAATAATATATAAGATATTAACAAGATGAAAAACTAATAATAAAACTCATGGAGTTTAAAAATTAAAATATTAACACTATTGGATATTATAGAACTATTAAATAGTTATCCACCTCTTAGTTTCACTTCTTTCTCATAAATAATGAATTATAAGATACAAATTTTAGATATAGGGATATTAGTTTCTTGGAACTGTCTATGTAAAAGTAATCACATTTACTTAACAGGTAACATACTCTCACTACACCCATTTCGTTTAATTATTAGAGACCTTATCCAGCATCATTTGCAGTAAAATAAGTAAATTTGGATTGGTTCGATCACAAGTGAAATATTTATTTAACGAAACTTCCTCTTTTCACGATGGCGGTACGTACTATAAAATGTGTATATTCTTGAGGACTAACAAATTAGTGTTTAGCTGAATATACTAGTGACAAAAGAGCAATTTGTGAGAGCAGATCTTTGGTATCACAATTCCCAAATTCCTTAGGCAAATGGTTTAGTTTTCATGATTAGCCTTTATAGGCCTTTAAGGTTTGATATCTCTCAGATAAGTGGCTTTCATACTAAATAGGCTAGGATAACCATTACAGTACATCATATACGACAGCAGCATCATGTATATTATCGTTTACCATCTAGTGGAAGTCTTTAGCGTCAAGATAATAGTTTTAGTGAGTCTTGAGGATTGACTTGGGGATAATTTAGAATTCCTTGGACCATTAAGTAGTTAACCTAGCATATAGGTATATTGTAGTACAGATATGTAAACATATATCTGAGGATATTCATCACGTGTTTGCTTAGTTCTTTTATATATATATTACAATTTTATTAATTTTCACCTTAAAAAGTAAAACAAAATCAATAATATACATACATTATAGCAATTTCACCAGTACTACCTATAACATGATAGTGATATTAACATTTATCAAGTTATAACCAAAACTTATTTACACAACATCATTAAGCTACTTTTGCTTAATATTTCGTTTCAATGCAGAATAGTTATAACATAGTACACTAAACATTGATAATTTATGTATAATCTTCCCTCCACCTCCTCACATTGGTACAATAT
>JABUQX010110794.1:5000-7500 GCA_015478945.1 Trachelipus rathkii | reverse complement strand
TCCTCCAGACATTCCTTTACTGACCCAATCCACTTTTTCTTCGGTCTCTCAGCCGGTCGATTCCCAACACACTCACCACTATACATCCGCTTAAATAACCGACTATCATTCATCCTTTCCACATGACCAAACCATCTCAACGTAACTTTCATTTATTCTCTCATTTACCCTTTTCTTCACACCACACAACTCTCTCTAATACGTTCATTCCTCAATTTATCAATTCTTCTCACAACTAACAGGAACCTAAGATTGTCCATCTGAACACATTGAACTTTAGATCTATACCTCTTATTCCAGACCATAGTCTCACTACTATACATTAACATATGTAACAACATACCCTCATGTAAGACCCTAGCGCACTCAAGACTTAGTCCCTTTACATCCACCAACGATTTAATTGCACCAGCCACCTTTCTGCCATTCACAACTTTCCTATTACACTCTGCATCATCCGTTCCCTTTTCATCCAATATATATCCTAAATATTTAAACTCAGACACTTGTTCCAGCTGCTCACCATCTAACATAGCTTCACACCGAGGACTTTCCTCCTTCACAACCATAAACTTACTCTTATCTACGTTTACTTTCAACCCCCTCCTTTTACACACCCTGCCAAACCTCTCTAACAATCCTCTCAAACTCTCTTCAGATTCACCACACAAAACTAAATCATCCGCATATAATAGGTAGGGCATCCTCCACTCCTCACCTCCATTTTCCATCATTCTAACACCATTTCCTGCCACCCCCATCTCTAATTCTTTCATAACCCCATCCACATGCAAACTGAATAACCAAGGAGACATAATACATCCCTGCCTCACTCCGCTATTAATATTAAACCAATCACTTTTGATCCCATTTATTCTTACACACGCTTCACTACCGTCATACATACTTTTGATTCCATTCAGAAGCCTACCACCAACACCATATATCACTAACACCTGCATAAAACCTAAATACAATTTATTCTTCTTCTTCTCCCTCATTTTCTCAATCATTTGTTTAAATAAAGAATTGATCCACACATTCTCTACCACTCCTAAACGCACCTTGTTCTTTCACCAATCAGTCTTTCAGTCACTCACTCTTTGAACCAAAATACCAGCATATATCTTCTCCCTACAACACTCAATAAGCTAATTCCTCTATAATTCCTAAAGTTCCCCTTATCTCCCTTACCTTTGTATAAGAGTACCATTACTGCTCTCCTCCAATCCCCCGGAACTATATCCTCCATAAACGCTTTATTACACAACTTCCAAATAAAATCAATCATCATCTCGCCTCCGTTCTTGATCATTTCACCAGTAATTTCTATCTATACCTACAGATTTCATTCTTCAACTTTTCACTCTACCCATTACCTCCCTTGCTAATGACCTCATACCCAAATACCTATTCCTTCTTGTACCATCAAACCCACACACATTCACTTTCACCTCTTCATTACTGCTAATATTATACAGATTTTTGAAGAATTCTTTCCACACTTCCCTCACATCCATTTCATATATTTATATATATATATATATATCAGAGTATATATATATATATATTATATATATATATTAAGAAGAAAGAGCAGCATATACAGCAGTTATATATATATATATATATAGCAAGTTGTTGTTAAGTTATTGTTACATATATATATATATATATATATATATATATATATTTATATATATATATATATATATATATATATATATATATACTGATCAGAATGTTAATAGGGACGAAAATTTTCACTTTGCACATTGAGAGATAGAGACGCACGTTCGCATTCTACGAGATACACAATATTAAACTTAAAAGTTTCCTTCATATTAAATCAGTCACGCACAACATGTAGTTCTAAGGTCAAGACTAGACAACAAATTCAGTGTTATGCCATCTTTTCAACTCTAAATGGATTTGCTTATATTTATAGCTATAATAAGCTAAATCTTGATGACTTAAGCTTTAAAAAAAAGGCAAAAATATATATTTAAGCAACTAGAAATGATTAAAAAATATATTTATTAAATGGAAATAACTGGAATTATCAATATATAAATAATTGTAAATGACCCTTTGAATATGGAGATCTCATTCATTTTTATACGTTCTGATGCAAAAGTTAGTGAGGGATTTTTTTTGAAATTTAAAAGGAAAGGATTTTTTATACTTCTTTGACTCAAATGTGCGCTTTAAATCGAAAATATTTTTTGCTTAATCTCATGTTTACAAAACTTACTCTAATCATTCCTTCCATCCAACTCTACCGGCTAAGTTTTTGCTTTGGTTTGTTTTTGTTGTTGCAACTGAGCAATTTACTGTATATTTCTTATTGACAGTCATCATGAGCTAGAATAGCTTATGGGAACTAAACCAGTAGTTAGATGCTCATTTGTACAAGTTAAGTAAAATTAATAAGCTAGGTTCTCACTTCTACCAATTAGGTAAAATAATAATTCTTTGGACCTAGCTATAAATTAGCCAA
>JABUQX010110793.1:7500-12905 GCA_015478945.1 Trachelipus rathkii | reverse complement strand
ATTACGCTCGATGACACATCGGGTTCGGTTTTGTCAGTACAGATAACGTCGTCACTGGACGCGGCCTCAACGACTTAACGTCAAACCGTTTCTCTGGAGTATGTCCTATAGTTTTTTCTTTTCTTCGAGTTTCTACTCTTCGATGCGTCTCCGTATCATTCTATATATCTCTCAATTCAGTCGATTCTCTCTCCTTTTCTTGTACAATCTTTACTTTAGATATGAATGGGAATGCTGGAACAATAAAAATCTTTTCTCTTTCACTCTATATCGCATTTCTCACTCACCAAACTCTTCTTTTTTCTCGTCAGATCAATGTACTTTTATAATTCTTCTCTATTCTATCATCTTGCGATTTTCCAGACCTAAACAATTTTATTATTTATTCATGTAAATCTTGCCTACCTTTATTTCTTCTACTGAAATAATCTCGCGTTGTAAAGCAAGAACTGAACTGCGACGAACCATTGGCGAGAGTTTATGACTAACTAATTTCTTATCAAAGTCATATCACATACAAACAATATATATACCGGTGAAAAGCATATGAAATCAAAGTATTAATGCTACCCATTCATTCCTTAATAGATACAGAGTTAGTAGAGTCACGAGTACGCATCAGTGAGAACATACTCGAAGCCGCAAATGGAGTTTATATGGGTGAGGCCGGTATATACGAGAGCCAGGGCAAATTATATAATAGATTCTGTAGGATGAGTAGTATACGTGAATACGTGACGGAGTTTATAACTAACCTATACTTATCTAATCTTATAAATATTTATATTTAATAAATATCACTAAAAATACATCAATATAATTTAACCATATACTAATATATGAGATAACAATCTCTCTCTACTAAACATACCGGTATAATATACAATGATTTAGTCAGCGTTGGAGGATAGTAGCCAAGGAAAGGAGATAGTTACTCTCTTTATATTCATGAGTCTCCTCACCAATTACCCCTATATACTTATATCCTGAGTGGCATACGCGGAGCATTTATTCTTAGAGTTGAAGTGTTCATTGATATAGGTCACTATAATTACTTGCCATACCTTATTACTCTACGTATTAGGCTGAGTAGGTATATAAGGTTATCAAAAAAATAACTCATAGGGAGTTATTATTTCATTTGCCTTTCTCACCGGGCCGCCTATTATGTTAAGTGAGAGTCCCGAACCTCTATGTACCCACTATTATACTACTTATGTGAGGTAAACTTAACGTTATCTCTGCAACTTCGGTTCTATATAATAATCTCATTATGGTCATTCCGGCGTAATATCCTTTATTCCTAGTTGATATGTAATGCAACGGTACTTTATTAATTTTCAATTATACTTATTTAGAGTAAACTGGACGCTAGAATATAATAGGATTATACCGATGAGGGGATAAGCCTATTTATATATACCTCTCATATATCTATAGTAGAGTATACCTAACAACCCTAATAATTATGATGAGTACCTCTACCCTCAGTAGAAGAGAGAGAGAGACAGAGACAAAGCTATGCTTACTACTTCGTCTGGTTACTGGAATTTTATTCTATCATATCTTTCGCATCTCTATCTAATCCACTGCGGGTTTATCTTCTGTTTTCGTATATCTATTCTATCTTAATCTATTGCGTATTCTATCTATCTAATCTAATCTAATAATCTACGTCGCAGGATACATTAAAAAATACTTTCTGCTAATCGACACGCGTGGTTACCCTATGCATTCCATGCGGGACAGGGGAATATCGGGTGTAGATATATGAGTTTATTACTAAATTATAATTATAATATATATATATATATATTTATATATAATATATTATAGGATATGGCAATAGTACATTTTAGTTATGTATTAGCAACGATGATAAGTTATTATTATTTGCTAAGTTTTTATAATTTTTGTAAGGAAAAAGTTCATAATAAGAAGTTATTATTATAATATAATATAATATATAATACTAACTGTATTTATATATACCTATAAATATATATCAAATATAATATATAATATAGTAGTTTTGTCATACATATCTAATCAGTATATATCATATATAATATTATATCTGAGTACTGGTATCGATATATCCCTAATATATATATACTCTCCCTAAACATTCTTAGAATGATAACAAAAATTAAAAGTTGATTATTAAGCTTAACTTTAAGTCAGGAAGTTGCTTTCCAGATTTAACAACTATTAAATAATTCAGTAGTTAACTTAATATTCTCCATTCCAAATAATTAGTTAGAACTTATATGAAATGGCGTCGCGCTCCTTCTTTAATATGTCAGACGAGGAATATAATATTATATGTATATCGACGTCTCACTTGAATCGAGTTAGGGTTATATTTCTTTTTTGGAGTATGGATTTTAGTGCGTGTATAGGATGCAGCGCGTTAAGCATTTTCGGATTGATATTCAGAATCAGGAAGGATTCGGATTGTGTTCAAAAGTTTGAGGCAAAATTTAGGTATTATCAATTAAAGATTTAGGTCAGATAGTCTAACAACACGCGCGCGCGCGTGCACACAACACACACAACACATATTTATATAGATATATATATATATATATATATATATATATATATATATATTATCAGTATATATATATATATATATATATATATATAATATATATATATATATCTATATATTATACTGATCGGGTAAGATTTAAGTAAGAATCATTCAAGATGTAATTTAAGATTCAGTCATAATTCAGGTAAGATTCAGATAATATTCCTGTAACACGACAATGAAGTAAAAGATTCAAGTAATTAATATATGGAATTCATATAATATATAGGTAAGAATCATGTAGGATTCAGGTAATTAATATATAGGATTCAGATAATATATAGGAGAAGAATCATGTAATATTCAGGTAATTAAAATATAGGATTCAGATAATATATATATATGGTAAGAATCGTGTAGGATTCAGGTAACTTAATATATGGGAATTCCAGCATAAAATCATATATAGAGTAAGAAATCATGCATCAGCGCATTTCAGATCGATATTAATATACCTATGGCTAAGAAATCATGTTGGACCTTTCAGGTCGTAATTAAGTATAAAGGATTCAGATAATATATAGGGTAAGAATCATGTAGGATTCACGTAAGATTCAAAAAATGATTCATCCTGGATCTAAGGAAAGGGGGGGGGGACGGGAGGATTAGATAAGAAATTTTTTATAATACAGAATAACATTAGAGGGATGTTAAATTTTATAATCTTTAAGGTTGGGCTTTGTGTAAATGGTATAAGTTCATTATAGGGTTGGTCGACGCACCAGGTGCTGTGCGGTGCGGTGCGGAAAGAAATGCTGTGCGAAACACCGGTGCTGTGCGGTGCTGTGCGGTGCGGTGCGGATTGCTAGTGCGGGGCGGTGTGGTGCGGTGCGCCATACAAATCCAGTGTATCGGTGCGGTCGGTGCGTGGTGCGGAGCGCGATGCGCATTGAAACACAGGTGCGGTGCGGTGTGACAAAAATGGTTTTGATGCGGTGCGGTGCGGTGCGCAAAATTCCGGTGCTCGGCCAAACCTTAGCTCCTGGAAAGTTATTCAAATCCTATAAAATATATATTAAATCTCTTATTAATTAAATTATTATTATTATTCAATTATTATCTTATCTGAATATATTTATTAGTTACATTATTATTATTGTACTCAGAATATAATTATATTCATTAATTATTAATTAATTATTATTACTTATTATACACCACTAATGTGGAGCCGTAATGTTTTGGGCCGAATCAAAATAATATATATAACCGGTATATATATATACGGTATAATATATATATACTAGTACTAGTATATACTTACTCATATAGTATAATATATAATTACTATATATATATATATATATATATATAGTATAGTATAGTATATATAGTATAGATATAATATAATTATATATATTATATATTATATATATATATATATAACTAAGGCCTAATACGACTAATTTCAACGGATCCCTAAAAATGACAGATTGGAATCTTTGAGGGAAGGATCTGGAAAGCCGCGCGGTGAAGATTCGGGTTTTTCTCTCTCTAATAATAATCACACACAAACTAATTATATAATAATCCAATTAATAATAACTAATCAACAAGGGAATATATAATCCAATAAAAATAATAATAATAATATATACATATAATAAATAATAAATAAATATAATAATAATAATATAATCAATCAACTAATCAAAACTAATAATAATAAAAACTAATAATATAATAGAATAAAAAGATTACATAAATAATAATAATCCTAAAAATACATAATAATAATAATAATAATAATCCGGCACTAATCTTCTTTTCTAAAATTTTTAAGAGACCAAACAACAAAAATAATGTTCCCGAATCAATAAAATAAATACAGTCATCAATTTATATAACGGTCCACAATACCATATAACTTAGTAACAATATTAATAATTCTGTCAATAAATAATAATAATAATGATAATAAAAATAATCAATAATAATCAATAATAATGAGCCAGCATAATAATACATACAGTCTACAAGTTATTAGAATATAATGCTAATAATAATAATAATAATTAATAATAATAATATATTTTGCGTTTACTCTTACGTTGCACATTATTGCTCTTCAAAGAAAAGGAAAGATAAATAAAAAGAGAAAGAAGAAGAAGACAGAAAATGTCAACAGAAAACAACTTATGTCAATAGTACCACATATATATATATATATATATATTATCATAATCTATACAGTAGTACTAGTTACGTATATACCAGATTAGAGTATATAATATATATATATAGTAAATCATATGTCCCACCCTTCTTATTGGTAATATATATATATTTAGTGTATTATATATTAGATGGTCCTAATAAAAGGCTTTAAAAGCTTTGAGAATTGATGGACTGTTGTTAGAGAAAAGAGTTAAGATCATATTTAAGTAATCGTTGAAATACACATGCGATGTGCGCTTGAATTTCCGTACATAAACGTTCACGATTCTTTTAGAGGTTTTTATACATTCAAAGGAGGAGGTGGGGGAGTTGGAAGGGGGGGGTGCCATATTAATAATGTATCGATGAACTCTGCTCATTAAGCCTGAAATTTATTATTATTATTATTATTATTATTATTATTATTATTATTATTATTTCATTAAATGATTATAATTATTATTATTATTATTATTATTATTATTATTATTATTATTATTATTATTATTATATTATTATTATTATTATTATTATTATATTATTATTATTATTATTATTATTATTATTATTATTATTATTATTATTATTATTATTTTTATTATTATTTATTATTATTTTATATTATTATTTATTATTACCACTATTATCGCTC